>JAWQUT010000978.1:4429-33482 GCA_033807755.1 Ellobium chinense
GGGGGGGGGGGATACAAACCGTTCGCAGATTTTAACATTCAGCAATTTTAAATGGTATTTAAGGTATAGATCTTTATCTCTCGTCATATTAGGCTTGTTTTTTATTCCATGAAATTGAATACAAATCCTCGCGTCTGTTTATTTAAGACAGAATCTGCAGATGACTTTATTGTCTTTTGAATTCGATAAATAAAGCATCACTTTACCTTTACTATAAATGCAAACAAAAATTACGAATGCTCCATTCTGCAAAAGGTTTGCATTTAGTGGGATTTCCAGGTGGGACGATATTGCAGTTTTATTGAGAAATTATTAAAATGACAGGACAAATAGGTACGGCATGTATAGAAAGTTTATCATTAAGTAACACACACTTGCAACAGTTGAAATATACGAAGTAAAACTGTAAACTCTAAAAGAATTTAATTCAGAATTTTTGATATATTGTATACAACGATCTTGACAGAACTCTGCAAGAGCTAATAAACAGAATTGAATTGAATTGAATTGACACGGAATTTGTAACGCTGCAGATAGTTCACCTCAAACAAAATGTAAGTTGTGCTTGTATCAGTAAAGGGAGGAAGCCGCAAGAAAGGCGGAGGGTGAGGAGCAGGAAGAATGGAATAACGTAACCTAAAACAATATAGATCTAATTCAGAAAGTAGAAAAATAATCACATGCGTTGAATGCCGCGTGGTGATTTTGGAAGGAGTGTGTTGTAAATTACTGGAGGGTTGGCTGCCGAGGGGGAAGCATAGGTACCAGCCTGTGTCGTCCCACCCCNAAAAAAAAAAAAAAAAAGGTGGCGGGGACACAGAGCTGTGCTCCCAAGTCCTCCGCAGTCAACCCAAGAGTTAGATTACGAAATGGAGATCAAGTAGAGGTCACCACCCAAATTATAGAAAGTTTATCATCATTTAAAAAAGAATCAGTAATTAAACTAAAATGATCATCATGCTATTTTCCTCTAGAAGATTTCTGAAATGGAAATCAAATGAGCATCGATATTTCTCTCTTAACTGAAAGGAATTATGACTTTCAAAAGCCATAATACGTTTAATCATGGGAACCCTGTCCAGACAATTCACACCACATAGACCAGCATGAAATAGCTTTATAGTGCTGAGCACAAACAATACTATTATCGTAAACTTTTCAGATCTAGAAAACAAGAGATCATCCTGTCCTTCATTAGATTCGTGGATTTCCCGTAACATTTTGCACCTAATTTCAGACATTTCACCGCGGACAACTCTTATAATCTAAATCAAAATGAGTGAAGTTTAAATTTAAACATTCATGTTTAGTGCAGCAAACACTTTACATTTCTGGGAACTGAGAAATCATCTTTTCCTTCCTGCACTTCTCGAAATGACTTCTTATGTAGTAACCTACATCAAAGTACTGAACAACCGCTCATTGCCACTCCTTCGGCGCCTTTATGTCGCCATCCGACGATGACTTGGGGGAAAAAAAATGAATGGGCTAAGATCGACACCAACCCTCATTTGGCTCGCAGGCATCAACATAATTCTGATATTAGGCTTAGATCTCTTTGCATTTTAGAACAAGATTGACTGATTTATATGTCAGATACGACATTAAAATGCGATAGCATGTCAATGAAAAAAAAAATAAGCAGATGCAGAAGTAAATAGTATGGGGGGGGGGGGCAGCCTGGCATGGGGGATATTCTAGCATGCGACCATGCTAGTTTGTCTCCCCATGTCAGATTGTCCGAGGGAGACAGTTTGGCATAAGAGGGGACACTTTGGCATATGCTATCTTGTCCGGGGGGACAATCTAGCATATGCTAAGGTGTCCGGGGGTCATGCCAGCATGTCTCCCCGGACACAGATATGGGGGGACACTTTAGCTTGTAACACCGGCTCTGGCTTGAGTGCGGTCAAGCTAGACAGAAGAAAAGATATGAGAAATGCAAGAGTAAACAGCGATGCAGTCTTTTGTTTGGTTATATGCCAACCCATGTCCACATTTTGCCAAAGCAATACATCATGCATCACCTCGTAAACAGTCCTACTGTATTTAGGCCTACATTAGTGACTCCGTATTTGCTGTTCGCTGAATTCATGTCTCTTCGATTTATGCGAAGGTATGAAGGTGGATGAAAATGTGTGTGTGTGTGTGTGTGTGTGNAGGGTCTCTGTAAAGCTATTCCACTATCATAGATCGTTCCTCTCTCCTCTCTTATTTTCTTCCTATTACGCTATTGTTTCCTCCTTTCTTTAGGAATCCCCTGATCCTGACCCTTCTCCCCCGCCCCGTTCCTTCCGCATTGCGAGGGCTGTGGGGTTTACTATTTCCGTCTCTGGCTTGAGTGCGGTCAAGCTAGACAGAAGAAAAGATACGAAAAATGCAAGAATAAACAGCGGTGCAGTCTCTTGCCATGTCTACATTTTGCCAGTGCAATACATCATGCATTACCTCGTTAACAGCCCTACTGTATTTAGGCCTACATATGTACATTAGTATTTGCTGCTCGCTGAATTCATGTCTCTTCGATTTATGCGAAGTATGAAGGTGGATGAAAATGTGTGTGTGTGTGCGTGTGTGTGTGTATGTGTGTGTGTGTGTGTGTGTGTGTGTGTGTGTGTGTGTGTGTGTGTGTGTGTGTGTGTGTGTGTGCGTGTGTGTGTGTGTGTGTTTAGAGGGAAAGAGGGGTCAAAATTAATTTCTCTGTCTTTCACAGGCACTCAAAATTAATGACACACAAGTTTATCAGGCAACACACGATTACTGTAGTAAACGTGCTTTCCACGATTTCTTACCCAAATCCTACTAAACGACATAGGCCTATTTCTTTAAGAAATGTCCTTGGGGAAAAACATACAGTGAGGGGAACAGTACAATACTCTCCCAGTATTTTGAGCGGCAAAAAATTTTTTTTTAAAAAACGTGACCTTCTCCTCTCTCATGGAGTATTTTCTAAGGACGCCCAGTGGACTCGGATGCGACATACTCTGGAAAATGTTTTGCAAGCAGATCCCTATCACCCTGCATTTTAACGTCACCGTCGTGTCGTGACATTCCGGGTTTGGTGGGTGCAACTTGTCCGAGATAACACTGAAAAATTCAAAAAAAAAGTACCCAGGCAACATGAGGTGACGAGTAACAATCACTGTCTCCTCTAATGCCCACGCCACCTAGAAACACTCCTGCGGCGAATTCGCCTTTTGATCTGTTGGGTTCGCAGACAACGAAGGCTTTTGATTGGCTGTACGTGGCACTGTTTTAGCCTATCGTTTAATTTGTTAGATGTAGGCTTTGGTCCGGAGCTACTGTTTATTTTCGAGGCCGTTATATCTGCCCAAACCTCCTTGCCACTATTTCATTTTAAAACTCTAATCACGAGTGGTTTGAGTCCACTTACAGATTCTTAGGCATCTGCCCTGCAGGGATGTGAAAGATAATAGTTTATCCAAGTTACAGTAAATCAAGATAATCATGGGTAACAACGTCAGCATAGGTAAGCAAACTATTAATATGTGTTCTTTTGCTAATTGCATTATTGTGGTTGTTATTTTCGTTAGTACTGTTTAATCTTTGTCTTCTGTTTTACTCTAACTTATTATTATGTTGGCATATCGGCCACTTTATTAAAAAAAAAATAAAGGAATAGGCTAACAAGATGTCATGAATTCACAACACAGCAATAGTTGCATAACAATACGACCCTAAGAGAAGTATATAGGCGTGCTGGGAAATTGGTGGATCCTGAGTGATTTTTTTTTCAGCAGGTGGGAATCACAGGCTGTTCGGGGAAGTTCTTGGCCGTTCCATTTTTCCTATTTTTTTTTTTTAATGCTGTAAATTGTAAATGTTACCCTTCACTTGTTGGTAGTTCTAAAAAGTAAAGTTTGGTTGTTGTTTTTTTTCTGGATCCACCTTACTGTATAATATAATTNCTGCAAGGCTGTGACTAGCCTGTGGCCTCCTGACGTCACTCCTAAGGGCAGGCACTATCATCTCAGAGACTGAGCTAGATTACGCTACTATCAGGTTCATTTAAACGGGGTTGACCTAGACAAGAGAGACGACTCAACAACTTCCACCTTAGAAGTATTCACCGCATCCAGGACATCTCCGTGCGGGATAAAGTGACCAGCTTCAAGGTCTTGTCTCATGCTGGTCTTCCCAGTGTGTGCACCCTGCTTAAACATCGACGATTGTGTTGGCTGGGCCATGTCAGCCGGAAGGCTCTCTGGAGAACTGGCATTCTCGAAGGAGATTCACTGGCCTTCCCCAGCTGCTATACATGGATGTGGTGAAGAGAGACATGAAGGCTCTGGACATCGATATCAAGTCCTGGGAGGGCCTTGCAGCTGACTGTGCAAAAATGGAAAGGCACCCTGACACAACACCTCAAGTCAGGGGAGGAAAAGCTGACGAACGCAGCAGCAGAAAAAGGGACGCGGAGGAAGGAATACATCAATGCCGATAGATTAGAGACCATACACAGATGTGACCACTGTAACAGAGCCTGTCATTCCCGCATTGGTCTCTACAATCACAAGCAAAGCTGCCCCACTCAAACAGAAAACCAGAACAGCTAATAACATGCAAACCCATGGTCATTCTAGACCGACGGAGGCCTCCAATGTAATAGTTTTATAGTGATAACCAAGGGGTTCATTTGCACCCCAGATCATGAAAATAGGACTTTCTTTACTTTTTACTGTACTATGTAAAGAGGAGTGCATATGCATCCCAAATCTAAGAATAAGAATAGCTTGTGGTGTAGCTATATAAATGGTCAAGGGGTGGGTGGTGCATTTGCCTCAGAATTTGTTTGTGCAAGGAGATTAGGCAGAGAAGTGTCGTTGAAGTGTCCTTGGAGAGCTGAGATGCAGTGTTTCAGTGAAGACTGTGATTGATTATATTACGCTAGCTTATCAACTCAGTAGCGTCTCGTCTTTGAAGCAAAAAAGCAATACCCACCTGGCCCTGCTCCCCGTTTACCGACTACAGTGAAACTGAAATGATAAGGCAGGGTAAGGTTGTATGACTATTCCTCCAGTTCAGCAGATCATACCCTAACAACCAAGTAAACATTTCAAGGTAACCTGGACCCAATACTCGCTTTTATTGCTAAAATAAAATACTCTGTGAAAATGTTTTACAGCGGATATAAATTCCAGATTCAAGTGCAGACAAACTTGATCTTCATGCCCATAGTTATTACAGAGAGATATTACAGTGTAACAAGAAGAACCAAAAATCAAAAAAAAAAAAACAACGCTTTAACCTATTTATCCCATACAATTTAACTAATCTAAAATGTGTTATAAAATTTTTAAACATTACGCTGGTACTATTACACCTACAAGCCATTTACAAGCATTGACAATACGACTTTGTCATGGTTAGCTAGTTTTGCTCGCCGATAATGTGAGAAGCCATACACAGTCTCACAGATTCAACGCCATCATTATGTATTGCATCTAAGGCTGTGTCACGAGAGGAACTAGATGATATATCTAAGAAAAGGTGCGAGTAATCTGAGGTGAATCTAGATTACCCGCTGTGTGTGACTGTAAAAGGTGCGAGTAATCTGAGGTGAATCTAGATTACCCGCTGTGTGTGACTGTTATTTTTTTCTTTTTGCATAAGAGCGGCAAGACCCTTGGCTACCCGGGTTTTTCTCAGAGTTGCCAGACTTTGCTCTTTCAGATACCAGATTTGTGGCTTTTTTAAAAAAAGCCCTTGGCTCCCAAATAACTGACTGTTTGTTTGGCTCTTTTTTGGCTCCAGCGAACTTCAGGTCAAAACCGACTGAGTGTCGATGAGGAAAGTATCTATACTTCTCTGGAACTGAACGGATTTCAAGTGATGATGGGGTTTCTGTCGTAATTGGTTTAATGAACACCTATTAAAGAACGATCGCAAAACTGCATCTATTGCTCTAATGTATGCAAGAAGGTTGATGGCAATTATAATACCCGTGTGTGTATATCCAGCACCAAGTCAGTTCGTAGTAAATGTCTTGCCTTATGTGAAATCTTAACCCCAGTCTGGCCATTGACGGTTTCAGATAGCTAGTTGGATGTAAGTGCTAGATTAAAAAACACAAAAAAATAACCCTCGTCACAAGGATTTCTGACTGTCTATATCAGTTAAGGGTATCTATAGTACAACAACTAATAATAATAGAACATTTTTATAGCGTCCACTCCCCAAAGGGTGGGCCCTAGGCGCTTTCCAAAGCGAAGATGTACATTGTCAGTCTTTTTTAAAACACACTAATGGACAATGCGAAGCTCAATTTGGAGTACACTTCATCTCTCTCTCTCTCTCTCTCTCTCTCTCTCTCTCTCTCTTTCTCTCTCTCTCTCCGCCCCTGAAATCATCCTTCCCTCTTTCCCCCGCAGCCTTCCCCTGGTCCAACATACAATGTTCGCTTTAAGATTTTAAAACTATTTTTTTGCTTCCCTCTATACTAATAAATCTTGCCCACCTTTTGACTCTCCTTTCCTTATCTTTTCCACCCTCTCATTTAGCCTCCTCCTCTTCTTCTGTGGGCTACAACAGCAGTTCTGATGACAATAATATTCACAGGTATAATTGTTCAGTTTCAGCCTACATCTAGATAGATGTGAGCTTGATCTAGGTTTGAAATGTCTGTAGGAAATAAAACACATTTTCTTCAAATACCAAAGTGTTGACAACCGTTTCTTTTTTGTTTCAAACTTATTATCCGGTCTCATTAAAAACAAGACTTATTTGCCAAAGACAGTGATATAAGTAATATGTCTAAATCAGCATCATGAGTAAAAATCATCGAGCCCAACTCTCTAGCACAGGTCAAGGGTCTCTGTAAAGCTATTCCACTATCATAGATCGTTCCTCTCTCCTCTCTTATTTTCTTCCCATTACGCTATTGTTTCCTCCTTTCTTTAGGAATCCCCTGATCCTGACCCTTCTCCCCCGCCCCGTTCCTTCCGCATTGCGAGGGCTGTGGGGTTTACTATTTCCGTCTCTGGCTTGAGTGCGGTCAAGCTAGACAGAAGAAAAGATACGAAAAATGCAAGAATAAACAGCGGTGCAGTCTCTTGCCATGTCTACATTTTGCCAGTGCAATACATCATGCATTACCTCGTTAACAGCCCTACTGTATTTAGGCCTACATATGTACATTAGTATTTGCTGCTCGCTGAATTCATGTCTNTGTGTGTGTGTGTGTGTGTGTGTGTGTGTGTTTAGGGGGAAAGAGGGGTCAAAATTAATTTTTCTGTCTTTCACAGGCACTCAAAATTAATGACACACAAGTTTATCAGGCAACACACGATTACTGTAGTAAACGTGCTTTCCACGATTTCTTACCCAAATCCTACTAAACGACATAGGCCTATTTCTTTAAGAAATGTCCTTGGGGAAAAACATACAGTGAGGGGAACAGTACAATACTCTCCCAGTATTTTGAGCGGCAAAAAAAAAATTTTAAAAAACGTGACCTTCTCCTCTCTCATGGTGTATTTTCTAAGGACGCCCACTGGACTCGGATGCGACATACTCTGGAAACTGCTTTGCAAGGAGATCCCTGTCACCCTGCATTTTAACGTCACAGTCGTGTCATGACACTCCGGGTTTGGTGGGTGCAACTTTTCCGAGATAACACTGAAAATTCAAAAAAAAGTACCCAGGCAACATGAGGTGTCGAGTAACAAATAACACTGTCTCCTCTAATGCCCACGCCACCTAGAAACACTCCTGCGGCGAATTCGCCTTTGATCTGTTGGGTTCGCAGACAACGAAGGCTTTTGATTGGCTGTACGTGGCACTGTCTTAGCCTATCGTTTAATTTGTTAGATACAGGCTTTGGTTCGGAACTGTTGTTTATTTTCGAGGCCGTTATATCTGCCCAAACATCCTTGTCACTATTTCATTTTGAAAATCTAATCACGAGTGGTTTGAGTCCACTTATAGATTCTTAGGCATCTGCCCTGCAGGGATGTGAAAGATAATATTTTATCCAAGTTACAGTAAATCAAGATAATCATGGGTAACAACGTCAGCATTGGTAAGCAAACTATTAATATGTGTTCTTTTGCTAATTGCATTATTGTGGTTGTTATTTTCGTTAGTATTGTTTAATCTTTTTTCTTCTTTTTTACTTTAACTTATTATTATGTTGGCATATCGGCCACTTTATTAAAAAAAAATAAAGGAATAGGCTAACAAGAGGTCATGAATTCACAACACAGCAATAGTTGCATAACAATACGACCCTAAGAGAAGTATATAGGCGTGCTGGGAAATTGGTGGATCCTGAGTGATTTTTTTTTCAGGGGTGGGAATCACAGGCTGTTCGGGGAAGTTCTTGGCCGTTCCATTTTTCCTATCTTTTTTTTTTAATGCTGTAAATTGTAAATGTTACCCTTCACTTATTGGTAGTTCTAAAAAGTAACTGTTCATCAGGAAACTCTACTTGGTGTCCAAATATAAGACCTGTACATAAATTTTAATGTGAAGATGGGTAGGAGTGGTGGAAAGTTTTATCCTTATCGTGAAATTTTAAGATGCATACTTCGACGGGAGTAGCAAGCTGAATCCTCGCAGTGTACCCAAGGCCCAGCTAACATATTGCGCAATTGATGTGCTGAACAACGGTCTGGTAAATAATAGTTCAGAGCATTATAAATTTAACGGATGGGATGGCGAGGTCCTCCTACAATTCGACAAAAAGTACAGTCAGCTTATGAAAAAGCAGTTGATGAGTGCGATGGTAGTCCCAAATCAAAGTTTAAACAAATTACTGCGCTCAGTGGATAGAGCGCCATGAAGTGTTTGAGGCATTCCACCAGCCATAAATCTTGAGTTATGCAGTGCCTCATCTGTTATCAAAATGCGTGCAATTCGGTCGAATAGACATGACGTTAAGGTATTGAACCAGTGTGAGCTCCTAAGCTGCTTTGTCACGACAAACACTCTAATGATGTACCTGTACGTGAAGATCTTGTCTATCGAGTTGCAAGATACAGGTGTAGACATCGTGAAGACATTCCCCAACTGGACCTTGTCATCACGACAGTGGATGAAGTCAGTGATGACTCCGGCACCTTTCACGACAAGTGGCTTGAAGAAGAGCGAGTTCTGAAGCTCACCACAGCACGTAGCAACTCGAATTAGGGCAGCGCCCAGCTACCCGTTACAATCCTGGCGTATGGAGCACAAAACAGATACCCCAGCAGAAATGCCAAGTGACCATTACAAGCGGAACCGCATGATTTCACCAGCAAATAGGAGCTGGAACATACCAGAAACAGCGTCCAGATGCTATACACCAACATTCAGTGATGCGCACTTGGGAACACAGCACAGGACGACCTAAAAAAAGACATGAAATTCTAGCACGTAGAATTTTTCCAGCAACAACTGAGGAAATCCATGCCTGGCATATAAAATGAGGTCGCAGCACCATCCAAACTCATGGACACTGCGGCAAAAATATTAAAACTAGCAGACTCTTTCTTCTTTGCAAACATCCTTGGTCTGCTACGAATCTTCTGCACGTTCTCAGTGACATGTGAGGGCCAAAAATCTCTCAGAGGACTTCGCCGTCTTAAAATAAAACCTACCCATGCACAACGATGGGTGAGAGATGGACATTTTCTTCATATATATATTCTAATGTCTCCAGTTGGACATGGATACCACCATCATTGCTGCCTTAAAATGTACGATGCAATACAAGGCACATGGAACTTTCGGAATTCTCTCTCAATAAGGCAATGGTTTTGTGTTTCTACACTCGTAGATCCTTTTTCACAAGATAAGTTGAGCAAATGTGTCCCTGTTTAGATCTTGTTATATAATGTCCGTAATGTCTAGACAGTGTTCAAATACATTTATATATAAAATTAGTAAGTTTGGCAAAATAGTGTAGTTTTATTCCAATGTGCATTCCGGAGATCAATACAATCGCAACAGATTACGTCAGTAATATGTTGACACCCTCCCCCCTCCCCTTTTCCAAACCGTTTGGTTTTTTTTTCTGGATCCACCTTACTGTATAATATAATTTACATGCTTACACTTCAAACGATTATAAACATGGCACAGGGTGTCTCTCGCAGACAACAGATTATACGATAAATATCATAATGCTATTATGTTATTTGCACTGCCACTGCAATCATGACGATAAAGATGTTACAGCTGGCGGTTCAAATGAATTTAGCAATGGCTGATTAACTTTATATGGGCACAGAAGAACTCTCTACATTTTAAAAAGATGTAGGTTCTATGTATGGTTGGAATAGGAGCTATTACAACTAGGGAATCATGTCCTTGCAGACAGAGTGCTTGATTTGTGTTATCTTTATTCGTTGTGTCTCAATAGCTTTGGCCATTGTCTTGCTATGCCAAATTATGCAATTTTGAGCAAGAAATAATATATTGCAACTAAAGATCTATCTAGAACAACATGCTTATATAGTATTAACAACCCATATCTTAGCATGATGAAATAATGCAATGAAAGTTATAATTAATTATTTTCCTTTTATCCCTGTTCAGGTGCTCCGGAAGGTGTATCGATGTCCGTCCTTAGAGCGGAGTTGTTACGATTAGGAAAAGGTAAACTATCCTTGTTGTTAACACTTGGTCCCTACTGATATTGTTGATCTGTATGATAAGTTTTTTGTAACTATTCCTGAGGTGAATCTTAGAGCCGAGCTGTTACGATTAGGAAAAAGTAAACTGTCCTTGTTGTCAACACTTGGTCCCTACTGATATTGTTGATCTGTATGATAAGGTTTTTGTAACTATTGATGACGTGAATGTGATTAATAAAATTACAATTCTTTTTCTGAATAAATTTGCTTGGGTGGTATCGATGCTATAGAGCATATCTAGTTTTCCTTATTTTTATCCTTCTAGCAGGGGCGTAGCGTCCATGTAATCTATGAATCTGAGATTACCAGTTCATAATAGCCATTATACATTCATTATATAGTTTCCAGCTAATACAATTTTACTAATGCTAAGTGCTTTCTAAAATTTCAAAATCCTTCATCGTTTTACATGTATTACACTTGCGTACCATTTACAAGCGTTGGCGTACAATCTTGTCAACATTACTTAAGTTTTTTGCAGTACTAATCTGTGACCCGGTGCTCGTCTCGCAGATTCTCCAGCCCCATACGCACAGTGTATTGCATTCAAAGGAAACGTCAATAGAAAAACCATTTTAAAAAAGAGGTCAGTAATCTGAGAGAAAAATTTGATTATCCTCTACGCAGCCCATCCCACTTCCCCCACTTTTTTTTTTTTTGACGTCAAGAACTCAGTTGCCAGTTTTTATCAAACGGGAGCCAAATCACAACCGAAAAAGTACCAAAATATAGCGCCGAACGGCGGCCTGGGTCAAGATTTGACATAAGATCAGAAATTAATGACGACTTATGTTTGTAATGGATATACACTGGTATTATACTTATCATAAATATTTCTATTTCTACATAATATTAGAGCAATGTAAGATCTGACCTATAAATGGAAACATTTTTTAGATTGATCCTTAATCCGTGGCGACAGAAATACCGGTACCAAGCAGTTTGATAGAAGTACACGTAAACTAAAAGTGTTTCTTAATGAAAATAGTAACTATTGATGTACAGTCGGTTAGAGTTAAAAATAAACCTAAGAGCCAATCAGTTATCTGAGAACTACGTACTTTAAATATAGCCAAAAATCTGATAATTGGTTCCGAGAGAACCAAATTTGGCAACCCTGTTCCAGAGTTTTTTCTTCCTTTTATTTTTCTCCCGAGGACTAGAGAAAACGGCACCGTAAACATTAAAATATTGCAGAGCTCATGATGATCACAATAACATTAGTTCATTTTGCTTAAACATGAATAATTTCTAAGACCATTAACCTTACAGTTTCTTTTAGTGGGAGCAAGAAAAGAGACCTCAATGCCTTTTACATTAAGTGTCTCGGTGTCAACGCTTCTTGCAGGGGCGTAGCGCGGAGGTCGAAACCAGGTAGGCAAATCTGCACATTGGCCACGCAAATCATCGCACTGTTGCCTTTAGGTCATCCTACATTTTCATTAGGTAAAAGTGCGGAAGACAAACGAGGTATTATATGACTAATATTTGCTGCACCATCTATACCGAGAGCGCATGAGAACATCAGTAAAGTATCGTGACAACAGTCACAACAAAGACAACAACAACTAACTCAACCATAACAGCATTGTATTAATTGTATTCACTTTATGTTTACTCATTGTAGATAAAACTGACACGTCTTTTATGTGGGTAAAAGTATTATGGCGGTGTCGTTGAAGGAATAGTTTTTAATCAGCTTTACTTCCATCGCTAGGAAAATCGTATTTCATGTTCGTGTCTGGTTCATAGTTGAGCTTATCTAGTCTATTTTATTTTCCTTCATGAGTAAAAGAGAGCTTGCAGGCAACATTGACTGCTTTCAAAACAGCATTCACGTTTGTTAGGAGGTCCACTGAGTTCATCTTGCCAAAACACACGGTCTAAAATTATCTAGGGCCTAGCTCTAGACTAAGATCTAGTCTGGAACTATATTAGACGCACCGAGCAAGGTTGTCAGACTTTTTTGCGAGCCGAAGCCAAATCACATATGCAAACGCGCCAAAAATGAGCCAAACCATGTTCGGAATGGGCCTACTGGAGTCAGGATTTTACTAAAAATAACTTTTCTACAAACTGCTTGTGTATTGGATATACGTGGGTAATATAGTATATCATAAATCTTTCTACATACACCAGAGCGACATCATGGAAACTGAGTGTCAAATGGGATGATTTTTTTCATCCGTGTTCATCGGGCAATTTTGACAGAAGCCTGATCATGAGATACCATTTTGAGAGAAGTAGAAGTATTTCTTTATTTGAACAATTAGTCAATTTTAACCTGACTGTTGGATAGCCAAAGAGCAAATCAGTTATTCGAGACTCAAGAGCTTTTAAAAAAGAGAAATATCTGGTATTTGGCTCCAAAAGAGCCAAGTCTGGCAATCCTGGCACCGGGATCATGCAAGCTTTTGCTAGCTAACACACACGACTTTATTCAACTTCGGCCAATGGGAAAAGAGCAGTCGTCTGACCTCGTTTGTCATCCGTGGGCATTTTGATTTTTGCCTATAGGCATGGAAATTTTAACACTACTCGGGGATGCCTTTGGGGCTCAGTCTGGGTTCGAGTGATGATTTTTTGCGTTTAATACAGTAGAAGAGAAGCTGCACACGAGTTACCGTGTGTAGTCAAATTTCCGAAGTGACTACTGGGCTAGCGAAGCTGAACTGCGCTTGGGGTTCAGGCAGGGTGCCGTCGCCTTTCTTTTGATATGGTACTAGACTAGTACGGTAGAAGAGGCGCGGCTTTAGGGGTTGCCTTTTATAATCAAAAATGTGAAATGACTTGCACAGAGCTTTTTTATTCTGTTCAGTCTTCTAAGCTGAGAATTCATAAGACTGATGACCGCAGGCCTTTTTTATTTCAATTATTTTCTGCTATCTGTGTTTTTTCCCTTTTAACAGCTTGTGAGGTGTTCCTTTTTGAAGTGGTAGTCAATGACTATTTGACTACCATTACGCTACGCCCCTGGCTTCTTGACGACCACTTTATTATGATACTGTACATGATATTTTTACAGCATTTTGAATACCGTACTTTGAGGTGACGATCTTGAGGGAGACTGGATTTTTTTTTTGGTCTTATTTTTACACGAATACCGACAGCAGTGTTGGTTTTAGGCGAATTTGCAATCTGCTATATCGAAACTGAGGGAGTATTATTCAGGTCGGTTCTTAGTCTTCGTACCGACTTTGTTAGCAGTCTGATGTAAGTGGTATGGATGCTCATTAAGCTAATTTATAAAGACTGACAGTGGAAAGAAATTTATAAACAATACAAACATCATGAGCAAACAAAAACTAAATGTATCTATATCTTACCCCCCCCCCCCCCCCCNAATGCTGGTTAGATGTAAGTGCTAGATTACCAAAAAAAATCACCCTCGCTACGCCCCTGCCTTCTAGCTCTCTGATGTTGACTCAGATTTATTGACACACTAATATGATATCTCATATACCTACAGGAAGACGGGAGATGGAAGCTGCCTTGTGGACAGAGGATGAACTTGAAAATAACTTGGAAAAGCTTTTCAAAAGATGCTAGAAACCACACGGTGGTTTCATCCCTGTCCCCGCGCTGACCATCGATCATTTACCGGAGGGATGGAAATATCCCCAGATATTAGCCACAGTCAAGGAAATCTGCCACAGAACTGTGGGGCTTCATGTTGGAGAAACTGACATCAAACGTCCACAACAGTCCTGCATCCCAGATGCGAAAGGCGGTAGACTGGGAACCGGATTCTTGATAAGTAACATTGCCAGCCTCGTCAACAGCGAGGACCAGCCATGCCCAATTCCAAACTGTCGTAAATGTGGCAATAAGGCCACAGTGAGTGGAAACTTTGTAATCCAGACTGCTGCACATGTAGTCTTCGGCGACTATGAAGCCGAAAACACTTCGGTGGCGTTCTTCTTTGACTTTCACAAATGCAGAGAAATGGTGGTTACAGCTGCAGGAGTTAAAGTTCTTAGAGACGATGTTGATAGGGATATGTGTTACTTTACCTGTGTTTTTCACGATGATGGATGGCGTGAGAAGATGCAACCACTGCAGCAAGAAGCTTCTGCTGACCTGAGTTCCTTGTTGGAAACCTTGTCAAAACAGTCAGCTAATCTCAAACCGTTTGCATTTGTGGTGTCCCACCCACATGGAATAGAAAAGCATGTTACTTTCGGGAACCTCATGTTTCTAAGCACAGATGATCCAAAATCGGAGGGGACTCAGTCTGACTCTAAGGTCCGCTATCACGACTTCGCCTCTTATCTAAGGAGTGCCGCCGTCTGTGACAACCTCTTGTACGACATCCCCACTTGTCCTGGGAGCTCCGGTGCGCCAGTGATAGTGATTCGCTTTGTGAATGGGCTCTGGAAAATCATCATCGCAGCTCACAGAGGTGTTTGTGACGACACGGAACATAACCAAAGTGGATATGCACTAGAAAAATTGCTGATGGGTAAGGAAGCAGCATCATTATGTGTTCTCTTGTATCCATGTAGCAGATAAATACATGTAATTCTCACTTTCCTCTGGCCGTTTTGCGTATCGGAATGCACGCAAATTTTATAGGAACCAAAGAAAGTGGAGACTTTGACAAGTAGATAAAGTGTCAAGCTGTGTGCCCAAATGAGGCATATTAATGTTACTGGTTAGAATTTTAGATTACAGAACCACAAACCGGCTTTTATTTTTAAATACCTACTTACGTATCGATGTAGCCGGTTCTCTCGAAAACATATAACCGTCCAAATAAAGAGCAGGGAAACCCGAAAAGTTGCGGGAGGGGTGGGGGAGAAGGGGTTTTCTTTAAATAAATTTACAATACCGAATTCGATTATTTTCATGACCTGATAGCAAAGGAAAAGCCGCATACCTGGCTGGAATGCATTGCATATATATATTATTATTATTATTATTATAAACAAAAGACTAAGGGTAGGTCTAATGTCATATAAGGTTTTTGTACAATTAAAAAACTGTATATCTTTGCAGATGTCAAAGAATGGACACAGACATCGGATCAGTCAGCACAGCAGAAAGGAACTTACACTGGTATGTTTGTAGGCATTTTCATATCCCTGGTAGCTTCCCGAGTTACAATTTAATACTTAGGGTAATATCTTGCTTTTCTCCACACTTAATATACTGCACGCTGTTCTCAAAAGGGTTTCCAATATTCCATGAAGATACAACAGCTTTTCAAGGGTTTGAACAGGAAATATGTTTGCCTAAAATCATGCACCACCTTTCTGTTCGTGCTAATTCTAAGCGCAACATGTCTCTATTTACTTGTTCCCCTAAGAGCAAAATGATATTTCCGCCCTACATTTTGCTCAACACGTCGGAGTCACATGACCAAGCAGCGCCATATTCTGAGGGGGTCCATAACACAAAAAACATGATCAGTTTGAGAGTGTCTTCTATTATCCTCCATGGCTTTATATATCTGTATTTTTATTGCTACGTCATGTTCAGTGGCTCCGCATATTCATTTTTTTCCCAAGAGAGCTAGTGTTCTCTAGTCACTGATTACATATGGTGTAGCCTGACAAAATATTGTGGTACCGAGAATACTTTCTGGAAAACTTAAATGATTGCAAGAGCTCTAATTTCTTTCATTCATAGTTGCCATACGTCCACAATATGGTGGTAGGCAAAACATGGTTTCTGCGTTGGTCTTGTTTAAGTTGTCATTTAGGCGATCATATGGTAGCAATACTTTTTCCTTTGTATCAACAGAGGAATATGAGTTGGACGAGCAAAAGTGTAGGGAGCTCTTTGACAAATGTGAGAGGAATCCTGGACACCAAGGTTTCATTCCCGTGACAAAGCTGACGGTAGATGATCTTCCTACTGAATGGAGGCACCCACACAATGTGGCCTTAAGGGGGGGTGCGCCTCCTGGGAGTGAAATCGTGAATGCTTGAACTAGGGACTTTTTAAGCTTTAAATTCAGATTCAGCANCTCTAGTCACTGATTACATATGGTGTAGCCTGACAAATATTGTGGTACCGAGAATACTTTCTGGAAAACTTAGATGAGTGCAAGAGCTCTAATTTCTTTCATTCATAGTTGCAATATGTCCACAATATGGTGGTAGGCAAAACATGGTTTCCTCCTTATCAGGTGCATTGCATGCCTACTTTCGTCTAGACTGCTGTTTTTAAGCAGTTTAAAATTAGTAGGCCGATCGCCACATCAGCTTGTCGAGGCATGGGAACAGATTATGGTACTTGTTGCGCTGTGAAAAAAAAATGCTGAGTGGTCTTGTTTAAGTTGTCATTTAGGCGATGATACGGTAGCAATACTTTTTCCTTTGTATCAACAGAGGAATATGAGTTGGACGAGCAAAAGTGTAGGGAGCTCTTTGACAAATGTGAGAGGAATCCTGGACACCAAGGTTTCATTCCCGTGACAAAGCTGACGGTAGCTGATCTTCCTACTGAATGGCGGCACCCACACAATGTGGCCTTAATCAAGCAAGTCTGCATTAGAACTGTCAGACTTGTCGTTGGCTTCACGAGTCCAAATCGCCCCCATGGGGCAGCATTTGCAAGTATGCGTGGTACATACAAGAGTCGGCTAGGAGCTGGGTTTTTAGTTAGTAAGTTGGAAAGCGGCAGCCAGCCGTGCCCACTGACAGACTGCCCATTCAGCGACGACCCCCATGCCGTTAGTCCTGATTTCCTCATTTTCACAACCCCAAACATTGTCTACGATACCCATGAAGCGCAGTACACAACCGCGGAATTTTTCTATGATGACGAGCGAAACAGAGACTCCGTAGTGAAAGCCTGGGGCATAGAGGTGGTGTACAGCAGTCAGCTGGGGAGAACTGTTATGATGAAATGCATTACCCACGACCTGCAGTGGCGTAACAAACTCAAACAGGCATTTGTCAGGGCATTTCCCGTTGATGTTAGCTCAATGCTTCCAGCGTTTGATGCCTACCCTAAACCTACAGAACATACCACCCTTTCGCCCTTTACAATACTTGTGTCCCATCCACACGGTACTGCAAAAACAATATCCTTCGGGAGGATTGGCCCATTGAGAGGTTATGGTATGGATGCCAAAAAAGACAGAGATGCTCTAGAGTTTTTTGATATGATGGGCTTCCAAAATGTTGCAGATCTCATTGACTCCATCTCCATTCTGGACCCATTTCAGTATGATATTCCCGTTTGCGAAGGCAGCGAGGGCGCACCGCTCATATATGTTCAGTATGTAGGAGGCAGGTTGAGAATGCTTATCGCTTCACACAACCGCTGCTTGTATTCGCCAAAGGCAGGTGAGTGCGGGTTTGGATTTGAGATTGATTTGAGCTCTGCAGCATTACAGGCGTTATGGGCGATATTTTCTGAACAATGACGGGGCAATGACTGTCTCTAAAGCCATGAGCACAAGACTCATTTCTAATCCTTCAGAATCTGAGCGCTGAAATTTGGTTTGGTGGAGCTCACGAAAATGCAGCGAAGTCGATTTCAAAACAACTTACAAACAACTCTGCATGGGTCCTCAACAAATATGTTGAAAGGAATCGCCTACAGTTTATCAAACATAAAGTCCATCGTGTATTCGAGCTCGCATGTAATGACTGTATACACTGCATTAATTGATAAACTGATTTCAAGTTATGGATTCCATATCCAGTGTTAAATAATCCATACAGCATTCTTGCAAATTTATATGGAAAAGCATATCCCGTTGAATCATTTCGCGGAGACCATGCAAGAGGCCTTATTAACATGGCACCGAAACACTTTTCGAGACACTTCCCGCTATCCCTCAACACTTCCGGGCTTAATCCGTTCGACAAACCACGATAACATGTTTTGCTTCCAAAAGGAATCTTTATGGGAAAGTGGGCAGAGGCAGAGCTTAGACGGTGCTTGAAAATTTGGAATTTCTTGAGTTAAACGGAATGTGTGAGCTGGGCATCAACGGCGACTACCACAATATACGGTTCAAACATGTTAGATTCATTTTTTTTCTTCTTCAACGGTATTGTGTCGGAAGTGCCACAGATCAAGAGTGGTATGTATGTTAATAGTATATAACACAATAATGTACATAGATTGTGTAGATCCAGTCAGACAGACCCAGTCGCTGCTATCTCTCAGTGCTAATACTGGTGACGTCACCCTGCTGTACATTTCACCTGTATGCAGTGCCAGCATCAATGCACGATTTATCACTGTGGTGCCCAATTTTCAATGTTAAAGCTAAAAGCAGGCAATGTTTTCCGGAAGTGGACCAATGCGAAAAAGTATTCCTCTCTAAGGTCACAAACTGCTATTACATAAAATAATGACGATTATTATACCCCTATTAATTAGAAATCTCAAGTCAAATCTTCCTTTTAAATGTCTAGAGGAACACGCCTCATAAAATATTTTTAACGCAGTTAGTGTCTTCAAGTTTGAAAGTCGATTTAAAAAAATGAACAATTTCACAGCCAGGATTTTTGACGTTGTTTAAGGGATTGATAGATGAGGGTCGTATAGAGAGGGGACCTCCGAGCAATTGTTTGCGGGGGAAAGAGGCGACGATGTTGTTTGAGGCTTGATCGTTATCAGCTGAATGCATTTTCCTTATTAAAATCCATTATACATGATCTACGTGTGTTTTGTGAAGAGAAAATATATAGCCAATAAACTGTTTACATGAAAGAGATAAGTTTATTCTTAAAGTATTTGTGCAGCATTTCTATGTCTTGACCAAATAGATATTTCTTACCTAGTTAACATCAAAAAACTCATTTCAGGTTTAAGTTTAAGAAAAAGGCAAATAGTAGTGGGGCTGCGTCATCAAGTCTCGTTTCCTAGAGGAAGAGATGCATCAGCCAATGAAAGTCTATTTATCAGATCACAATTTCAGCCAGTCGCATTCTACAGTGGAAAAGTAGAAAGTAATGAATGCGCGGCTTAGATGCTCGAGTATTCGTACTTGCATAATAACGGAGAGTGATTTATTAATAAGAAAAACCCTATTTGAACTGCGTATGTATCGCTGTGTAAGACATTTAGTCAGATGCAATCAATAAAATGTCCACGGAGTTATTGTATTTTGCGAGCTCTACGTTATATCAAGATTCAAGTTCTGTATTATTACTATGTCTACCTATTATTCCGCGTATTCATAGATAGATGTGCTTCTTATTACCTCTGATAAGCTGATTCTTGAACAAAAAATTGCGCAGCTTCCACTAGCTGCATGTAACCATCCGGTTTTGGCATCCAAATCATAAACCTTTTAGCCATTACCCTGAGACGGTTGCCTAATGACTTGCCAGTCCAAATAGCACTAGCTTTTCCTTAAGAGCTTTACTTAGTTTTTTTGTTTTTTTTTAAATCTTGCTGTTATTTACTCCTCTATTTACTCTTTCATGTAGTATCAGTGAAGCAATGAGGTTATAACAAGTTTATTAACATAATCCCCGACTACAACAGTGACACATAGGCAGACAATTCGTTAACAAGACTAAAATATTTGATGTGTTACATTTTACTCTGTGCAGTCTACGCAGACTATTCATTTACACGAGTCACCAGTCATTCTCAACAAATATTCTTACTTCCATTCATAATGGTATATTTACTTCTTACTGGAATTTTTATAAAACAATTTCTATACATTTTGGTTACTTAACTTGGGCATTGCAGAGTTTCATTTTGCAATCAAGTAATTCTTTAGCCCTATACATATATGGGCGTATGTAAAATCCTTTGATAATAAATCTACGTCTTTTAGATGCCAATAATACTCACTCGAATTGGACATGATATTCGTCTCCTATACTATTAGAAAGTTGTCACTGTCTTTTCTCTAGCTCTATCCCTTCTCACGTTCCCATTTGTTCTGACCTGACATATATTTTCGTTTGATTTTCAACGGAAAGGAATAAATGCCGATTTGAAAACTACAATGACTACTGTCCTTCTTTGAAAGGCGTCAGTTAATGTTGGGTGGTTGTTATCAGATCATCGAAAACTCAGACCTCAAAATGACTGAAATGTAACTAGTTACTCGTCAGACTATGTAACTGAAAAAGCCTTGTTCATCTTCAAGTATCATACCNTACACACACATCAAGAAAAAACAAAAAAACCCAAGGTCCAGTCTTCAATCAATTAAATGACAAGTAGGACTGGACTACCTTTTTTCTGCTAAGCGAAGTTAGGTTATTATAGTTTTATACCCCCCCCCTCTCACACATCCCCTTCCCCTAGGTATAACCTTTTCAAATAGTCTTGTTCTTCCCCACCCCTTCCCCCCAACCCAAGCCTTACAACCCCATCCTGCCCCTTTGGTCATAATTAACTAGGCATAATAAAATGAGTGTCTCATGTTCAAGCTTTTGCTCACACCCTATCCCTTTCCAGCCCTACAAATACCTTTCCCAATGTCAGTAAGAGACTCAGTGCCGTTCATCTTGTCACCAACCATATTCTTTCAGCTACAAGTTCCTGCTTTCCCTCTTTTAAACTCAGAAAAGATATTGATATGAAATGTGTTATTTTTCACTGTTAGACTATACATTGCAAGTCACCGCATTGCAACACTTGGGTTTCAGCTCTAAAACCATGTTGTCATTCAACGTGAATCAAATGGAAACATAAAAGTTATGTGCCTTCCCCAAGGACACAGCAAGATGTAACCGTCCGGCCTGCCAATCGATCTCACAAACCTTGATTTGACATTCTTCAGTCTTCCGTACGGCCAGACGACCTCTCTTGTAATTTGATCACTGAGAATGCGAGACTGACTATCTTTGACTTAGAACGACTGAGATCTGCATCAATAGGAGTCGCCACTGGTGTCCATTTGAAATTATGGGTCATCTGATACGTCCTTTTTTTTTTTTTTTTCATCTCATCATTGCCATGGTACACAGCTCTATCATCAAAAACCAAATTTTTCAGGAGAGCGATATGAAAATTGCCATGTCTTCAGGCGTTGGTTTTAGTCGAATGCAACGTAAAATTTGTTACATCCGTAATTCACGTTATTAAGTTTTATTCCTAATTCTCTTTTCAAAACTTACTGATAATTCTTCTGCAGACAGTTTCGATGTAAACAGGTGTTTTGTTTCTCACCTACGGCCGTTAGACAGCCCGCAGAAAGAACTGACACCTGTCCTTAAAATCATTTGGCACTTACACTTAAAATCGCGCCGATCGAAGAACAAGCAAGAAACCAGGAAGTGCTCCGTGGATATACACCAGTTGTGGCATCTCGCACCTACAACCGAAGTCCTGTTAGAAACGTAACAAGTTTTATGACTGGTAATGGCAGGTGGTGATTCATCGTTTTGAGTATAGGAAATTAGGTCTGATAAGTGATAGCCAATGTCTAGTCCCACCCACACACTCTGGTTGATGATGATGGAGCATTTTGTGGTGCGATATTTTGAGCGACTGTGGAAATGAGTCCCACGCACCAAAGTTATGTCCATGGCATAACTCTGAAACTATGGCGATTTCGCCTGTGATGTTTGGACACATAAAACTATGGCATAAAAGGGACAGAATAATGTCAATAACTCAGATTATGAAAGTGTGACAATTCATCAATTTGTGATGGTAATGATGATTTATTCTGCGCTTTCCAGAGCCAACATTTCTGTCGCTAGTCTAATATCACTGTTTTAAGTTTACCTCTAATACTCCAATAGATATCCTTAAAAAATTTGATTTTCGTACTGGTTTCTTCAGATTAAAATTTGTGAGTCTGTATTGAAAAAAAATGAAAAACTTTCCACAGCAACATGTTCAAGTTCATGTTCCTACTCTCGCTACTTGCCTTCGTTCTGGGAAACTATGAAGACGCCTTGACAGCAATATATAAATACACGGATTCAAATCACGACGGAGTGCTCACAGATGGAGAAATAATTCTCTTTTTCCAGGTATCCATCCATCCATCGATCGATCGATCGATCCATCCATCCATCCATCCATCCATCCATCCATCAACTGATCCATCCTTTCAGTTATCCATTCATCCATTCAATCAATCAATCAATCAATCAATCAATCAATCAATCAATCAATCAATCAATCAATGTCAATTAATCAATCCACCAATCCTCCATCCACCCATCCATCCACCCATCCAACATACACCCACCCCTCCCTTCATCCCATCATCCCTCCATCCATTCATCCACTCTCTACCCATGCATCCTTCCACCTATCCATCTACTCATCTATCTCTTCAGCTATCCATTCATTCTTCCACTCATCCATCCATCCATTCATCCATCAATCTATCCATCCGTCCATCCATCCATCCATCCATCCATCCATCCATCCATCCATCCATCCATCCATCTACATATCTGTCCTTAACTTATTTTTCCAGGATCTCGACACAAACAAAGACAGCATCATCAGCAAAGAGGAGTTCCTATGGTGCATGCCAGAACTTCCTGAAATAAAAGGTAAATACATGAGAGTCAATCTTGGCACACGGCTGTCATTTTATGATGTCATTCAGTATCAAATAATGGAGCTCTGAAATCAAGTCCAGCCATGAAATGTTATATTGACTGATTTCCTGACTATAGTAAAGGGCAAGTTTCCTTTGTGATAATAGAACCACTTTTCGTGTTGCGTATAAACATATTTTTTCATCTTAAAATTCACGCTTAACTAAACTTAAATAGTATCTATTTGGATGACTTTACACTGACACAGCTGGATGTTGGGGTTGTTGTTTTTTTTTTTTTGCTGTTGTTGTTTGCTATTAACTCTAGTCCTTTTCTCTTATTTCCAGGTTATGAAGAAGATCTTTTTAAGTTTTATGACCGAAATGGTGATGGTAGTTTGACCCTTGAGGGCATTTCCGACGTTATCTATTATTATGCGCCAATCAGTTTGGATGAGTTTCTAGGGTAGGTATCAAAAGCTTTTTAAGTGGGGTATTCTTAAAGGGTACACGCTCCTAAGCGTTTTGCTAAATATTACTATGTACTGTCGACTAGCGTCACTCCAGGCCTAAGTTTCGTTCTCTGTTTCCACTCACCAGAAATCGAGATCAGCATCTGTGGCCATATGCATAAGCCAAACGTTACTTTACCTATTGCATTAATTACAGTGAAGACTGCTAATGTTTTGGTAGTTTCCCCTGATTATCGCAATGCGTTAACTAACATTTTGGTTATGCATACGGCCTATGATCTTAAAAAAAAACAACTCATTACTTTTAATAGGCCATGACAAGGAAAGTTTTTTGCTTGTCTCCTCGTTTGACCCACCCCTATAAAAAGCTAGCCGAGGGCTCAGGCTATTCCAAGAGAGCAGAGGGGTTATTTCATTGGCAGCCCCTATCTTTTCAAACCTATGACCCGAAATAGTGCTG
This sequence comes from Ellobium chinense, assembly GCA_033807755.1. Taxonomy (NCBI): domain Eukaryota; kingdom Metazoa; phylum Mollusca; class Gastropoda; order Ellobiida; family Ellobiidae; genus Ellobium; species Ellobium chinense. The sequence continues at coordinate 28,439 of JAWQUT010000978.1, forward strand.
CTTTGATTTAACCTTAACTGGCCAGGGAAGTAACAAATGCATTAGAACAGGCCACAGTTAGGGACACTGGGCCCCTGAGAGACAAAAAAAATAATAATAATGGGATAATGTAACAAAACGCGCCTCGCGGCGCCTGTAATGGCCCTCCCCCCAGTTGAGATAACCCTCCAGGTTCAGGGATAAACGGATCACGAGGAGGCTGAAACGGGTCATGTATTACTTCATGTGAAACAACCTCCTTGCACAAGAAGCGGAACGCATCATGTATTCCCCCAGTTGAGATAACCCTTCAGAGATAAAGATCTTCTTAAGCACAAAGGTCAATGGTTGTGGCTGGTCACGAGACGCGTCGGAGGATTATTGCAGCACAATATGCGAATTGGTAGTCGCAATCAATATATAAGTTCACTACGTTCCTTGAGTCGGGGACAGAGTCAAGAGAGTCACGGAGGAGTGATGAGAGAGTGAGTAAGTTACAGTGTAGTCTTCATAAGTTACTGCCCCCGTGTCCTTTTGGCCGGNCCTGCATTATTGTGCAAAAGCAGGTAACAAAGAAATGGTTGATTTGTTGCTCCGCTCAGGGGCATCAGTAACTGAGGAGGATAACATTGGCCAAACAGCACTACATAAGGGCGCAGAAGTTGGTGGTGAAGGAGTTGTAGAATCGTTGCTGCATGCAGGTTGCCTAGTGAATGCAATAGATCACAAAGGCAGAACCCCATTACACGTCACTGTAGACAAATTTCACTCCCACGTTATAAAAATTTTGCTTGATAATGGCGCTGAGATAAATGCTGAGGACAATGATAAATGGACTCCACTACACACAAGTGCAAGAGGAGGCATTCTAAGTGAAGTGGAGTTATTGGTCAATAGGGGGGCATTGGTCGACCCGAAGGATAAGTATGGATGGACTCCGCTAAATCACAGTGCAGCTACAAATCATTTAGAAGTGGCAGTTTTCTTGCTGAAACATGGAGCTGAGCCTATAGACCCTGAAAGACCACCACCTTCCTCTGGAGGATACGCAGAAAATATGAAAGATATGCTAAGAACGTGGCAAAGACTTCGAGCTTCATCTCGTGCCTCACCTTAAAAGCCCAAACATACCCGGCAAATTGTAACACTTGTAAACCTGTTTCCCCTAGTACAATCACTTCAAAATCATGATGTGCCGAGTAGCATGCAATGAAATCAGCTTTGTCAAACTGATCATGAGAAAGAAAAGATTTAGAAATGTCTGTACGACATGATGTCATGTATTCAAATCCAGAGGGTTCACATCTCCAGTCTTATCATCCCTTGATGTGTGATAAAAACATCTTTGACATATCACTTGCAACTTTGATATGCAGCCACTACATCATGGCGACTGGTAGAACTTTGTTTGCCACTATTACTGTAATCTGCAGACAACATGGCCAATTGGTTTGGTTTGTGAAGATCATGAGTTCAATTCCTGCCATTATTACTGTAAGTGCAATCCAGCATTTCATTCACATTTTCTTCAGTCCATCTGTATGTAAAATGAGTACTTGGTTATAAGCAGTGAAAAATAGTATCCGATTGGTAGTGATCAGCACCTGTAGATGACAGCAACATGGTATGTTCCGGAAGGAATTAAGAATATTCCTGGGTGGTATGGCCTGGGGTGTTGATAATGTGAAGTGGCATGAATGGGAATTGGCAGACAGAAGTGATGATCTATGATCACATGCATCAATTGGCCTGGACATCAGACCTCTTGCTTTTCAGGTACCATGCCAATTGATGCATGTGATCATAGATCATCACTTCTGTCTGCCAACTGTCCACCTCAACATTTCTCCCTTGCTTTGTTCCATCCAATCTTTTAGTCCATCCGCAATTTTCTCTGTGTCTTTCTTTGCTTCCTTTATCATTTGCTTTTCCAGCTGTTACCAAACTAATTACAAATATTATTATTGTAACAAAACGCGCCTCGGGGCGCCTGTAATGACCCTTCCCCCCAGTTGAGACAACCCTTCAGGGATAAACGGATCACGAGGAAGCTGAAACACGTCATGTATTACTTCATGTGAAACAACCTCATTGCACAAGAAGCGGAACGCATCATGTATTCCCCCAGTTGAGATAACCCTTCAGAGATAAAGATCTTCTTAAGCACAAAGGTCAATGGTTGTGGCTGGTCACGAGACGCGTCGGAGGATTATTGCAGCACAATATGCGAATTGGTAGTCGCAATCAATATATAAGTTCACTACGTTCCTTGAGTCGGGGACAGAGTCAAGAGAGTCACGGAGTAGTGATGAGACAGTGAGTAAGTTACAGTGTAGTCTTCATAAGTTACTGCCCCCGTGTCCTTTTGGCCGAATGGCCAGTTGAGTCTGACTTACTGAAGATTAGGAAAACCACTTGTAAAGTGCGGGCCAGCTGATGTATATTTATCAGACACAGCGCGGTAGTACTACTCACAATACGATTAAGATGGACTGAAATTGCTGTTAAATGCCACTATACGATCAAGAGGGATGTGAACTGAATTTGATGTTTTATATCCACCATGAACTGTGAATTGAATTGATACTATACTATCAAGATGAACTGTAAATTGAATTTGATGTCTCAATACAATTATGAAGAAGCTATGATCAATCGAGCGTACTGAGTTTGGTGACCGGACTGAACGTCCAATGTTTGTCTTGTGGCTGTACCTTGAATTAAATGCAACGTAAGAAGATACAAGCCCGGCTATGCAACAATAAATAGATCACCCTTCCTTGTAAGACCAACTCAAATGATCTCAGAATTAATGCGCATGAGAATAGTCGGCAAGATTTCATGCTCATGGCAAATTTATTCAAGAAGATAGTTTGTTTTCAAGTTTGCATTTCTTACGGAATTGTATAGACGTGAAATTCTCATCTCATTCTTGGTCGTAACGTACGAAAAGATCATAACACCGGGAGTTTTTTTCCCTGTTTTGTCATTTATTTTGTGCACAAGTCTTATGTTTACCTTAAGCCTCGTGATGCGGTGATAGAATTTATATTATCATCGCTCTCTTTGCTTGAGTGCGGCAATAGAATATAATACACATCTCCTTGCCGACCTCTGAGCGCGGCAGTAGAATTTTGCACCGAGGTGTCTTCTGACCAACCGACAGACAACACGTGTAACGGTCATCATCCGTAACAGTGGTCACGCAGGCAGCTGATGCAGGCTGGACCCGAGCAGCCTCAGACTACCAGAGTTTAAAGGCTGTGAGGGATCAAAAATTTTAAGTTAAAGCTCATACAGCTTCATAGTGATTATAATAGTTGTAAAACATGTTTGACTTAGCCGCCAAGCTCAAAGACTATGTGTCATTTTGAGTTTGAACGGACTTCCGTATGGTGTATAACACCTATTGGGACAATTATATCATGTTTCTACCCCATTCTGCGTAGCCTAAAATTAGTTTTATGTAATAGGCCCATTGAATTAAACAACATCGATATCACAACGGTAAATCAACACATATCTTTGAATGCATATTAGTAAAATTATTGGTCATTCAGGGCAAACGGACACATTTTTACTTCCTTTTTTGTCCTTAAATGTTCTATAATGGAACTCCAGGAAACCGAAGGCAACCATCCATAGGAATTATTGAGAGTTGATATGATGTATCTATCATATTCTGTATAGCCAAAAGGTTCAGTAATACTGTTAGAATATTAATTATTATTTGTCTTATCAATTTTAAACGCATCTTTCAATCGCCCCGAACATGCCTAGACATAATGAAAATATGTTTCTATTACAACACTGTGGAATTTCTTTCTTTTCAGGGGCGCCACTGGTTCATCATAGAGGACCGTCCAGATGTCAAATAAGAAAAGAACCACGATTTGTTTTCTAAAGTTATTGTTTACTGTAAAACATCTTCAGTTACGGAAATAAAATTATCTCGTCTATAACACACCTAATAAAAAAGTAAACTAATAAACTACATCTATAAACTATCCCAATGCCTCTTGTTTAGTAATGGGTGAGTTTTAACGTGTTGTTGTAAGTAAACGTAACGTATACGTTAAATGATCATATTAGTAACTTCCAAGTTACATCGGAATTGGGAAATCTAGCATTTGGCTTATTAAACAATATATTAGGCCATGACCCCTTTCCTCCCACCTTCTCTTTATTTAAATAAATACCAATAACAATAATAATAATAATAATAATAATTTTATTGAGCTCAAACAGCGTCTGCTGTATATGAGCAAACAGAACAGTAACAATTGTAAGCAGTATGTTCACTCTCTCACCCATACCTAATTTATCGACAGCCATTCGCACATTATGCATATAATCACTCTAATTCAACCATTCAGTCGCGCGCCCGCTCAGACAGACAGACAGACAGACAGACAGANATTAACAACTTCCAGCTCCTCGTTATTTACCTTAATCTTAGGTTTTCTATAATCTCGTCCAAATATGATTATCTTTGTCTTTTCAACATTGATATTGAGGTCCCACATTGAGCAGTACTCCTCATAACGAGTTATTAACGTCTGCAAGTTTTGGGAACTGTCACTAAAAAGAACAGTGTCATCAGCATACATCAGAAGAAATAATTTAAAATAATGAACAATTCCATCCACATCATGGTCAATGACAATGCCGCTATTCGTGTGTTGCAATAAATAGTTTTTGAGATCATTAAGATAGAGAGAAAAAAGGACAGGGCTTAAATTCTCACCCTCCCTTAAACCTACGCTGCAGTTAAACGTTCTCGACGTTGCACCATTTAAAGATACCAACACTTAAATACACTATTGCTCATCCTTGTTTATGAAGAGAACTCTCTCGCTCCTTTATTCTCTCTACCTTCCTACTTTTCTTTCCTCTAGTCTCCGTTTCTTTTTTTTTTTAAATCCCATCGATCCAGGGAAGTAACTCAATTTATCTCTGTTATACATTTTCCCTTCTCAATTAATTCTCTTTATACTTTTTAACACCCATAATTATAATATGTCCTGCCTTCTATGAGGCTCACTGATCCGCGTCCCCCCCCCCC
>JAWQUT010000978.1:38563-54018 GCA_033807755.1 Ellobium chinense
CATAACTGGAAGCTTTTTACAAGGTTTTGTCATTGTCAAACTCCGATCAAGACCTCACAACAATTCTTGGCTTGTTAGAGCAGTAATGTTGAGGGTAAAGGTCTATGGTAGGAAACAGCCGTCTTTCTCTTGAACATGCAATTTTCACACAGTAATGTTGTGTTATATTGTAAATTCTAATGTTTAGTGCTCTTTAAAAAAGAATACAAATTCCGACAACAGAAATTTGCGATTTTGTGAAATCCATTTGTGGACTTCCGATGAGGAAATCTAAAGGTCATGGAACATCTAAGACTGCATGTACAAAATCACTAGTATACCAGTTTCTGAGAGAAATGCAGGAGACTGTGCATGAATTTGTGAATGAACTATAGGCAATCACTTTTATTTATGCAGCCTCATCTGCTGCTTGGCCCTTGAAATTTAGGGGTCAGCAAGCTGCCAACTCCTCCTGTGCTGTACAAAATTATGTAGTAACTTTATTGTTTAAGAAATAGTTTTATGAGATCTTATATGAATTGCCTCTTTAAAGTAGACGTTTCAGACTAAGACAGAAAGTCTGCGCAAATCCTTCCAAACCTCAAAAGTTCAAAGAATGTACTGAAAATGAGTGGTATGTGGTTTATTTTCTGGAGAACTGACCCCCCCCCCCCCCNAAAAAAAAAAAAGGCTTTACAGTTAATTTTGCCCGTGGAACGTTCTCAGCTCTTAGTCTTAGAGGAAGTTATCAGCGAATTCGAAATGTGTGACATCACCCCTATTGTTTTGAGGGAAATTATTATGAGTGCATGTAGTTTTATGTAGGTCTGGCTATATACTATTCTAATAATCACACAGATGTGACATATTATGTAGATTTACATTCATGATTAAATAAAAAAAAATCAAATTGACTAGTCAGCTGACAAAAACACGTGATCTGGCAAGTGTTGGTTCTGTTACATGATTTCATATATAATGCTCACAATTTGGTGCTCAGTGATGTTATGAACCCTTGTGGGCTAACGATTATTTTTCAAACTCTCTAGATTATTGAGAGGTATGACTGCAAATATGCATGTCTATAGTTAGTATGTGGTGGTGAGAAAAACTCTTGTCAGATAGCCTTTTGTGTCAGCATTGATTTCAGCTGGACTCCTATATAACACAGTTTTTCTATATCCCATATAATGTAATCAATACTAATAAAGTGTTGAAAGTTTTATTTGGTTAAACTACTGTATGCTGTGTTCAGTGCTTCATTACAAGGAACTGGATCATGAATAGTGTTGCATTATGTGACATATTACACAATTATTGAAGCTATACTAGTAGGGGTCTTGATGCAGAATGACTAAGAACCTTAAATTGAGGTTACACTACAATAAACCACGGCCCTGACACAAATGGATAGGAATAAAATGCATAAAATTTTTTAAAAAGCAAAAAAAAAACAATCTAGATCTAAAAGTAAGATTTAGAGTAGAGATCTCTGATCTATTCTGGTGTATATCTAGACTGCATGTACCAGTCATCGGCATATTTTAACATTTTTTTTTTAACGCCAGCAAGCAGATAGTATTACTGTTAATCTATACTCCTAATACTGTGAGGTTACTGGCATTCTATCTACACGGATGTTATTTGAAAAATTGATATTTTTTAAATAGCAGAGCTATCTGGGTCATTTTGGGGCCAAACGCTACCAGTCATACGCATATGCTTTGAAACAATAATCAGGTCATGCGTGTGATATGCATTATAAACATTAGGCACACTTGCCAGTTTTTGCTTGATTATGTCTATTATTTGGAAAGTTATGCACACACACTCCTCGATTGCTGAACACGGGTCTGGTAGGAGAGTCCAGGTAGAGGACCAAAGTTTTCATTGCCATCATTTTACATTCAAGCTAAAGTTCTGATATATTTATCACAGGTGACATATTTTTCTACCCTCTATTCACTACTTTTAACGATTATTTTCAATTTTCACCAAATTGGACCAAACGCAGCAATCGGCAACATCCTAGCCTAGCTATCGCTAGAATAGAAAATATTATATTGTCTGCAAACAAAGAAAAGTCACCGTCTGCTATGGAAACGTGATAACTTTACACAAATATGGTGTATGGAGTGAGTTTTCTCACAGCTGAGCGAAAGTTTCATGAAGTTTTGCTGTTCAGAATCAAAGGCCAAAGGCAAAACACTAGATCAGACTTAGATTAGCACGCCGATGACTGGTACAGTCACCCTAGATCTAGATCTAGGTATTTTGCTACATCTGCCCTTTTGATTAGTGTTCTGTTGAATAATAATTCAAACTTGCCATTCGAGGTAGTTCAAACGTCAGTCTTCTTCATCTTGATTATCAGGTCCAGGGCCTGCAGCTGCCCCATTCTGCGCAACATCGGCCGATGCAGATGCGACAGGCTGAAACATATAGGGCTCTACAGTGGCAGCTTGAGCCCCCTCACTCAGTTCCAGTGAACTGGATGAAATGTCAAGAAGATGACTCCCTTGACTGCCGCTTTCATTTGAGCTGCTACTGCTGCTAACACTGCTATCGCTGCAGTCTACAGTAGCCATCGAGGTCGAATCGTATTACCCGGTATGCCAGATTTCTTTCGTTGTTCTCCACTCACTCAGAAACCCGACAGACATATCTCAACATAAAATAGAAGAGCATTGTGATTGGTTGTCGAACAATGGATTTGCGTGTTCTAGTGCAAAACGCAAGTTTATATCACAAATTTGCGTCTTTAAGTATAAAATATGTTGTCATTTTCTCACAGGCTAGTTTAGGTGTAACCATTACCATCCGGCATTAGTGTTTATTGCCGTCATTTCTTGCCCCAGATTATAAAGAGTTACTGTAGGTTTTTTTAATTCCAACAAAAGAGAGTGTGGAACGAGGTCAAAGGTGTCCGCGCAGGCGCATTGCTTTCCTACTACTACGTCACTTCCCAGTTAACGACTTTCGTGTATCGTGATATCCCGACTCGAATTTTCATTATCAAATATCTCACTTAGAGTAAAAGGTAGCATAAATATCTTCTCATTTACGCGTTCGGGGTTCTGGCCACACATTTTGATATACGATATAGCTTATAATTCCAATTTTCCTTTCAGTAAATTAGCCTCCGTTACAAACAGCCAAAATGACTTGCTGTAAACATTGGACATCGCTAATTTATAGCCTCACAAAACGGCACAGTGAAGGAATTGATATGAAGATGTTAACCCTTGTGATGCTGTGATATAATTATTCTACCGTCCGCTTGCTACGTTTGAATACAGCAATAGAATACTCATATAATACGCATCTCGTTGCAGAACATTGAGCGCGAGGGTGGAATTTTGGACTCCAGTGACGGTTGGTCAGCTGGCAGACAACACGTGCAACGGTTATAACCCGTAACATTGGTCTCGCAGCCAGCCGCAAATCATCTGAATCGAGAGTAATCGAAATACTCTTTTGGATTCTCTCAGCTCTTTGTAGACGGGCTGTCGACGGTTATGACATCACAAAAAATCACAGCTAGTTACACTGAAATAAATAGAGTATTACACTGTATTCAACCCCTCAGCTGAAATGCTGCAAACACATGATCAAAGTGCAAGCAAAATCTAAGTCACAAAATGTGGGTTCGTATCTAAATTTTCATCAGACTGTTTTCAGGCACAGAGAACCAAGCCACCAAAAGGGCATTTTAACAAGACCAAAACAAAGCATTGGAGACTTTCTATCATAAGTTTTACATTCTCATGTTAATACACACATGTAGTGTCCACTGAAGTCTTTACAATTAACAAACTTGCAGGAGAATAATGATCCCTACTGTAAAACCATTTTCGTACCGTAAAAAGCCTCTACAAGGAGTTTCATTGTGAGTTAAATTACCCCCCGTAAAAAAGCAGAACACAATCACCGTCATAGAAAAATGTGTACATTTAAACCATCATTAAAGACATCTGATTTCATTGCTGGTCGAATTTCTAAACTGAATAAACCCGTTACTGATATACAATGAATTTGTTAGTTAAAAAAAAAAAAAGTATTCTGAGATGGTGGGATCTAGAGTTTTGGAGATAAAAATCTTTCAGTTTTCAGCCTATCATTTTAACTCCTTTGAAATAGTTATTAATTTATTTTAAACTATACACTTGGTGCCAGATGTGTATTTCTAGATATGCCATTATTTTGAGTGGGCAGACTTTACAGTAAGGACTGAATAAGCAAAAATGCAATTTTTCACATTAACAATTTAAAGAGAAATCTCTCAAAGGCATGATATTCCTAGAGTGATCAGGCCTGCTGGGGTAATAATAGTGTGAAGTCGCATGAGCGGGCATTAGCCTGGATATGAGACTTATAAACCGCATTATTATTATTATTATTATATTCAAAATCTGTCCTTATAAGATAAGATAAGATAAGATAAGATAAGATAAGATAAGATAAGATAAGATAAGATAACATAAGATAAGATAACTTTATTAATCCTTCCGGAAATTTGTCTTGAACAAGTGCACAAAGACAATATTATTATATTAACAAACAATACATCAATAGTGAACTCTGGTAGACTATAAAACTAACATACAATGTCATACTGACTCATAATACGCAAACATAACACACACACATACACACCGCACACATACTCACGCACACACACATCCTTACACACACATACACACATACACATACAAACCACACACACACACGCACACACATCATCCACACACACACACACACACACACACACACACACACATGAGCCCACACACACACACACACACGCACACACACATACATATTTTTATATACCTACACATACCTACTAACTCTCACATTCTCCCAAACACTTTATATACTATTACTCCTGAGTTTCCTTGACGTTGAAGGTACAAAGGATTTACTGTATCTCACCAAATATCTTATATTCAGAAAGTATTACTGAAAATATGGCACTTGTAGATTGAGAAATGGTTGTAATTTAGGATTTTGAAGGTTGAGAAACAATGAAAAGGAAAAGTCAGCATTAATAAATAATAAAGATTGTCCCTCTTGTGTTTCAAAGTCATCATGAGAGCTCAGTTGCCATCTCCCGATAATACGACCATAGGAAATATGAGATAGAAGGGTAACTGGTGCTGAATTTGATGAAAACTGATCAAATAAGAGTATGACCTAAAATTTGTAACCTAAAGTTTTCCAGCGTACGTCATATTTTGCTCTTTGTTAATTGTGCTGAGATGCCGTTTGGACGTATGTGGTACGTCATATATAGTGGCTAGCCAGGACCAGTAGGACGTACGTGGTACGTCATATTTTTCTCGCATTTTAACTAATCATAGCAAATAATTAGAGCCAAACCGACTTCAGAATAGTATTCAGCGATATTTTTTCAGTACGAATACACCTCTTCTATATCGAAAGTTTATCGGAAGGAAGCGTAAGCGGAACCTGAATTTTGCTTTTCTTTGTTCCTGTATACAACCGGCGTGCTGTTCACGATGGAGCCCTCATCAAGTTTTTGAATCACCTTGAACTTTATTATTATTTATTGAACGTTATTATGTGAAAAGCCATTCATTATCCGTCAAAAAATATATACTTTTTTATACTTTGGAGTACACTGGAAGTGAAAATTCCTCATGTATTGACAGACCTCTAAATTCACTGATTCTCCTTACAATTTTCTAGCAAAAATATGGGCACCAAATTGTGAGCATTATATATGAAATCATGTAACAGAACCAACACTTGCCAGATCACTTGTTTTTGTCAGCTGACTAGTCAATTTGATTTTATTTTATTTAATCATGAATGCAAATCTAACATAATATGTCACATCTGTGTGATTATTAGAATAGTATATAGCCAGACCTACATAAAACTACATGCACTCATAATAATTTCCCTCGAAACAATAGGGGTGATGTCACACATTTCGAATTCGCTGATAACTTCCTCTAAGACTAAGAGCTGAGAACGTTCCACGGGCAAAATTAACTGTAAAGCCTTTTTTTTTTTTGGTCAGTTCTCCAGAAAATAAACCATATACCACTCATTTTCAGTACATTCTTTGAACCTTTGAGGTTTGGAAGGATTTGCGCAGACTTTCTGTCTTAGTCTGAAACGTCTACTTTAAAGAGGCAATTCATATTAGATCTCATAAAACTATTTCTTAAACAATAAAGTTACTACATAATTTTGTACAGCACAGGAGGAGTTGGCAGCTTGCTGACCCCTTCATTTCAAGGGCCAAGCAGCAGATGAGGCTGCATAAATAAAAGTGATCGCCTATAGTTCATTCACAAATTCATGCACAGTCTCCTGCATTTCTCTCAGAAACTGGTGTACTAGTGATTTTGTGCATGCAGTCTTAGATGTTCCATGACCTTTAGATTTCCTCATCGGAAGTCCACAAATGGATTTCACAAAATCGCAAATTTCTGTTGTCGGAATTTGTATTCTTTTGTAAAGAGCACTAAACATTAGAATTTACAATATAACACAACATTACTGTGTGAAAATTGCATGTTTAAGAGAAAGACAGCTGTTTCCTACCATAGACCTTTACCCTCAACATTACTGCTCTAACAAGCCAAGAATTGTTGTGAGGTCTTGATCGGAGTTTGACAATGACCAAACCTTGTAAAAACCTCCCAGTTATGGCTTTCTGGGTAGGTGAAAAACTAGTTTGCATAGTAGATTATCGGACAGTATCTAGATCTAGACTTATTCTTTTGGATTCATCCTGATCTGCTGAAATCACTGGTCTAAGATCTAGATCTAAATCAGTAAATGATTTGACGGTTGATTTAGCTTGGAGAAGCTGTTCAGCATCTCTCCCTTAAGTCCCCATGCCCTTTCCATCTTTCTGTAACAAGCCATCATTTAACAGTGTGTAACAAAGATCTATCCAGTCTATGAATCCACAAGACTACTGTGCACCTCTACTGGTTCATTCATTTATCCTTGTCCCCCACCCTTGCCCCCCCCCTCCCCAAACCAAAGCTCTCTCCCCATTTCCAGTGCTAAACTATTCTATCTACTGGACTAATTCTAATACTCTCAGCAATAGCTACCAAGTTTTGCATCGGCACATCTCCCACTCTCCAGCTATAATGAAATGCTTACTTTGCTTAATCTGTAATGGAATTTGCTTCTCTTCCTTCACCTCATTTCACACTGACCATTACCTCTTTATCCAGTGAAGAATATATCTTGAGCAACTAACCTAAAAACAGCACAATCAGTGTGTTGTGTTTTTGTGAACTTCTTCTCCCCCCTCCCCACAACCATATACATACACTTACTGCAGCTCAGTACCTCATAAACTTTCTGGATTCCCCTTCACCTCATTTCCCTTGTACCCCTATTCCCCTGCACCATCCCCCCACCCAACTGTATACAGACACAAACACACACCCACACATGCAGAAGCAGCCTACTGATGTAACTTGGTCCAAGTAAGAAAACTCATAAGATGCATTCTGATTAATCAAATTCCAGTTTATCCAATCAGCAACCATACTTTAGAAATTTCTTGTGTGCCTGCTTGTCACCCCACATCACATAGATACATAGTTTAATTGTTCATTTGCTGATTTCACTTTCCAACACTTTTCATTACTATTTATATATGATAGGAGGGGTCATGATCACTTCCAGATGATGGAAGATATCAAATGATATGGGCTTATAATTTTACCTTCTCTTAGGGACTACAGATCATCAAATTAGTAATTTAACCTCACTATAACACTGGAAAATGTCTGAAATGGACTATTAATAATATTCTCAGTGCTGGTAATGGGTCTTTGTGAATGTTTAGCATGCCTTTTGCATTTTTTTTGCACTGTCACACAGTAATTTGTACCCATACCTTTATTACAGGTTGCCCAGATGTTTTATTCGGACTGTTTGAGCAAGACATGCAACACACTTGCAGCTTCAGAAACTCAGTGTATGGAAGAAACAACATGAGGTTGTATGAACCTGCTCCACTTAAAGGTAAGATTTTCTTTTCATTTTCCTGAAGTTGATAATGTTATTTAAATCTCTCAGGCTTGTCAGTGAGTGAACCAATTCATGTAATATTTTACCCGGCACTGTAGAATGTCCTGACCAAAAGTCTGCAAGTCCATTTTAACATGTTTAAAAAGCATATTATTCATTTAATGACGTCTTTGTCAAAATACTTTTTGTTTTTCTAAGACCCGTAAGGCCATTGCTTCAAAGTCCTGTTTTATCCACTGATAAAATGATTGTCTATCTATACCCAGTGCTCGCTGTGTTCTCTTCTTCAGGTATCAGAGGTCATGGTATAAGTTATAGTATCAGTATTAAGTATAACCGTATGCTTTTCGCCTTTTATTTACTCTTTAACTGTACCGCAGCCTCTGCAGAAGTAGTGCAGAGAGGATCAGAGTTTTGGTGTTTTGTTTTTTTTTCTTTAATTTGGCCCATGACGCAACAGCCAGTGTGCAGTGTGGTGCACAGACCAATATATCTTTATTTTTAATCTGTGGTGCGGTGAAAGTGTAATCTGCAGCTGTTACATTCATATGCACCGTTGGAAGTCCCCAACTGTTGTTTAGACTTTCATACTGTATATTATTTTAAATAGAGGCTAAGGATTCTTCGTTATATTCAATAAACAGCGAGACAAAATTGTAAACTACATGACTTGAAGTCATCAGAATTCACAGACCTTGATTCAGTGAATCTGCTACATGCACTACTGAGGTGTAGCATTTCAAAACTGTGCACGAATTTGTGAATGAATTGATTCTTCTCATTAGTTCAAATCTGTCTCCCTCGATATCAGATACTGACTGATTGTTAACACAAAGGTTATAAATGAAAACTCGTTTCAACATCTTATATTCCTCCCAGATTATGCTTGGGTTAGGATTAGGGACAAGAAAGCATACTTTTGGAAGTCCTTAGATACTACAAAGGTGTCCCTAAGGGATTTTGTAGATTAGATCTGAATGTCCCGATTTCAATGATTATGATTCAGACTGTCTTAGTCTCAGTACATTTATGTAGATCTTTTTCCTCTGCTAGTCTAATTGCCTAGCCTAACCAGTGGAATACAAACAGCAATGGCTCCAAATCGGTCTTTTAAACCAAAATAACAATCCTTGTGATAGGATGGGACTTGCAAAAGTCGCATTTTCAAGATCAGAATCGACATCTTATCAATTTTATCTCATAACCACATTAATGTGAGATATGTATATATATGAAATGTTACCATATTTTAGAGGGGCTAGTATCAAGCCGTTTGATACAGCAGACTTTTGGTCCAATTTCCTGAATATAATCTGCAAAGACATTCATTATAGATACTAACACAGGGTTAGAAGTTTCTTAATGCTTGATGATTGTCTGTACAATCTGAACATGTATTTGAGGGAGATAAGATAGCATATGGGGTGCCTTCTTTTAGTGCAGCTACAAGTAAGACTTTCCTTTCTATCATTTGATGTTTGAGATTTCACGTCATGTCGACTAGCTAAGTCACCTGCCAGCGCACACAATATATTGCTAGGTCTCCATACCATGGCCAGGAATTACAGACTGTTGTGACTTTGTCATCTGTTAATCTAGATCACCAGAAAACAAAAGAAAACATGATGCTCCTCAAGCCACTCAAGGTTTGTTCAAAACACATCTTGGGGCTAAAACCTACAGTTGCAGCACAAAACCTATCATTTCAGTTCTAGTTGATATATACGATAACAGAGCTGGGTTTTTAAGAATATGAATTATCTTTTTAAGTACCCCAACTATTTTCATCGAGTCACTGATGCTACCACAAACTTTCTCAGAAACAACTGTTACAAGGTGGTAGAGGACTTAACTGATCACTGTCTGATTCAAGACATTTCACAATGACTGACTGCATCATATTGCTTGTCCATGGAGGTTTGATCATAGTATTGCCATCTGCATACAGAAAGTCAATATAACATGCTATAAGTTTCCAAATCCACGATCTACCAAGAATGCTCTCATCAAGCACATGTTCTAAGCCAAATGGATAAATGAAGAGGGCGTTTTGATAGGAGTTTTCACTTTCATTCTGATTTACAGAAATTTCAAGTCGGTGAACACTGCTGTACATAAAAAAAAAATGTGGTAACTTATGATGGATTGTGTAACAAGCATTGTTCACATAAACATGTACAAGTGTCGATTTTGGCCAGTGGTTACCAGAAGTCCAATATAACATGCATTTGTGAATTTTCAGGTGTTCCTGCTTCAGGTGTACTCGCAAACCCACGTCTAAGGAATGCAGATGTTGTCAGGAAATTGAGGAAGTGCGAACACTTATCACCTCTGCGCAATTCCCAATTAATTGATTGCATCACCCGTCATCCTGGTTTCTCCTCTGTTTGCTTGGATATGTTTGGGCTGGACACAGCTTATTATGCCTACAGACAACACTATGGAGATCTGGAAATGGACCTACAAAAGTAAGTAGCCCAAAATGTCAATAATGCTACCTGACTAGATTTATTTTGTAGGTAATCTTATAAATTTGTATGAAGCCTAAATCAAATAGCTTGATGTGCGTTTTATCAATATATTTTCAGTAAGAAAATAGTTTGGGAGCCGTTGCTGGTTCAGAAAAAAATAATCTGAATACGAGCATTTATTAGGGTGTATAAATTGATGCTGCTCTAGGATATCCAACCATTCTTTTTAATAAGACACTAGTTCAGGAGCTATTCTTTGTTCAGGTAAAATAAAATAATCTGAACACGAGCACTTGTTGGAATAAACAAATTGGTGCTGCTCTTGGATATCCAACCCTGCATTTTCAGTATGACAGTAAACAAGTTCAGGAGCCGTTGGTGGTTGAGAAGAAATAAACTGATATGAGCACTTGTTTGAATACATATTCTGGAAATTAGTCCTGCTCTTGGATATCCAACCTTACTTTTTCGGTAAGACAGTAGTTCAGGGGCCGTTGATGGTTCAGAAAAATATAATCTAAATACAAGTACTTATTGGGGTATATAAATTCGTGCTGCTCTTGGGTATCCAAACTTGCTTTTTCAGTAGGACACTTCTGCTTATTGCCACGTTGTTGCAGATATTTCAACACCATATGTTGGTAGGTACATTTTCATTTCATTTAAACCTTCCACAATGCCATGGCTAACATAAGTCTAAAACAGTGCTGGTTCATTGCCCTACACATGTGAGCATATATATAACAAAGCATATATCAGTGTATCAAGTGTAAATAGCATCGTAATTCCTTTTTCCACAGTCGCTATCGCTACACAGCTTACAGACAGTTGGCCAGGTGGTGTTCGGGCTATCTCGGCAGGCATGTGCGGGTCCCTCTGCATCATGTGCTGTTGAAGCTATAAGAGTGACATTCCCAAGCCCGGATGATAATTACACAGACTATGTCAGTGCTGTGGAGGGTTGAACCTTGATAGATGTGAGGCAACAGCTGCTGTTGCTTTGTCTGGACGGACATACTGGCTGCATAGTGGAGGTGGCACGTTTACTGAGATCTTGGAGCGCTGCACCACTTGCCGTTCCACTTCCTCCAGCACTTTGTGTACATATGCTGCAATAAAAAATAATGATAATTGTTTACAACTGCTGTTTACTCTGTTTCAATTTTTTTGTTTGTTTTTGTGGACCACATAGATAACATTGTTGTTCGAATTGATCGTGAACTCGCACAAACTTTATACAAAACTCTGGACACTCTGAACTGTTCCTCAGTGAGCATATTTCACAGTTTTAATCAATTTATCTAATCCGATTATCAATCTACTTGCAAAATATTTTGGAAAATGATGGTTTTTATAATAATTTGTTACCAGTGTAAGAACAGATCAGGTCACTCAGTTATGGTGAAATTATTACATTCACCAGATATACAGCCTAGCAATATCAACATCCACAATATTAGTGGCCTTCAATCTCTAATTCTACGGACACTTTAAGAACCATCCGACCTATAACAGAAGTTTTTCACAGATTACTTTCTGCAGTACAAATTTAATAAAGATATAAAAAATGCACATATGCATAATGAAATATAGTACAACCTTCCTATAAAATATGCTCAGTACTGAGATATATTAAATAACAAGGTCTACCTGAGAAGCAAAAGGATATAAAAATAATGAACCCGTGCCTGTGACTTCATACTTAATAACAAGGTATGCTTAATACAAGAGTACTTAACATCGAAGTTCCACTGCAGTCACATGAGGAATTTTAGCCTTGTGTACTGAAACAGTGCTATTAAGTACATATGACTGCAGCTTTCTTACCATAGGTGCTGCATTCTTTTATCTCCTTCACAACAGGTTCTCCCTTTTTGTATCTTGGAAACTGGATGCTAAACTTCTTTTCACCAGACTTGGTGCAAGCTTGTGGTCTCTTGACATTTTCATTGAAGTGTAAGGCAGCCATGTACAATCTAAAATGTGAATGCATAAAATTACAATCACTAAAGTATATAGTTTATATACATGTATAACCTTTTTCACCTCCCTCACCCCCTCCCCCCCTCCAAAAAAAAAATATTCATTGCAAACTTGGGTTCCCAAATACTTGTGAACTTAAACACATTTTGCTGTGACAAAAATATATGGTTGATAAAAAATTCACTGTAGATGCCGTACGACTTTCAAGCTCTTCAACACAATACATGCTTCAAAAATACAGCTTATTGCAAATATTGGATACATCAAAACTGCTCTGTTCTTTATACAAAATGTGCTACAAACAGAATTTCCATATATACAGTACCTGTTCCTCATGCCCATATGATTGATTGATTGACTGATTAAACTTTATTTGGTAACGGAGCAAAATAGGCACTATGGCCTGTTTACATTTTGGCCGTTAAAAAAAAAAGGAATACAAAATGAGCAACAAAAAAAAAAAAAACAACTAATAACTGAAGATATTCAAGCATGCAGATTTAATGAGAGAGAAAGAAAAGAAACAAAAATATTCACTCACTCATCTAACCGCCCACTCACTCACTCACCTACTCACTCACTCACTCACTCACTCACTCACTCACTCACTCACTCACTCACTCACTCGCTCGCTTACTCACCCATTCACTCACTCGTTCACACTCGCATGTACGAACCCACTCACGCTCAGAATGCTCATATTATAAACAAGTTGAGGTGAAGTGCAGCAGCTGGACTACGCCTGTTTCGCTAATTCTGGGTCTCCATATAGCCGGCAAGAGCATTTTTGAAATCTGATAAATCATGCATTCGGCGCAATCGTTCTGGTAGACCATTCCATGCGCTGGCACCACAATATGCAAATGACTGTTTATAAATATCCATTTTTGGTTTAGAAACGAAGACTCTCATGTTGTGAAAAGTGTACGCATTGGTTCTGCGCGGGACCAGATTGACTAGATACTTTGGGGCTTTGCTATTTAATATTTTATGCATAAGTACACAGTTATTGAAATCGATACGCTTTTCGACGGGCATTATATTTAGTTTCTTAAACAGTGAGTTGATGACATCTGTACGTCTGACATGTATTGCTTTCAGGGCACGTTTCTGAATAGAGCATAGACGTTTCTTGTGACTGGGGGCACATTTCCCCCAAATATTTGAACAATAATCTATATGTGGTTGGATGTACGCATAATAAAACGTTTTTCTTGCTGGGAGATCAATGAAGTGTTTGATACTGTTCAGTTGATAAATGCTACATGATATCTTTTTACATAAAGACACTACGTGATCTGCGAATTGGAGATTTTGATCAAGTGTAACGCCTAATAGTTTATGTATAGGTACCTGTGGAATAACCGAGTTGCAAAACTGGAGGTCGAGAGATTGTTGTGGAAGACGTTGTCTTTTCTGCCTGGTTGCTATTAACATGCTTTCAGATTTAGATGGATTGACTGACATCTCACTTTCGTTGCACCATACTTTTAATTGGAGGAGGGCATCATTAAGGTTATTTTCAACCGCTGTTATATTGTTACCAGATATGTGCAATGTGGTATCATCTGCAAAAAGATCACACTGGCAGCTCGAAATATAAAGAGGCAGATCATTAATAAATAGATTAGAAAGTAGAGGTCCCAATATTGAACCTTGAGGAACCCCATGAATGACCGGTAGTTTACTAGAAATATTCGATCTAATAGCAACGCATTGACTTCGGTTTGAGAGGTAGGACTGAAAGAATTGCATGGATTTTGGAAGAATACGATATATTTTAAGTTTATTTATCAAGATGGAGTGATCAATCATATCGAATGCTTTGGAGAAATCCACGAATACGGCACCTGTGAGACTACTGTCGTTGCAGGAACTCATCCATGCTTCAACCATTTTGGTTAAGGCTGTCTGGCATGAGTGCTGTTGTCTAAAGCCTGATTGATTCATATGAACAAGGGAGAAGTTAGCGAGATAATTGCTGAGATGGGTATGAACATGTCTTTCGAGTGGTTTTGATAGGGCGGATAAGATGGATATCGGACGGAAATTGTTAAGGTCATCAGTAGGACCCGTTTTGTGCAGTGGTATGACTTTTGCTGCTTGTAAAGCTGAGGGGAAAATACCATTGCCAATACATTGATTATAAAATTAAATGTATGTCAGAGAATCTGTTATTGTGGGAGCGGCAAGTTTTAGTAAACGGTTTCGTATTCCATCTAGACCTGGAGTACCACATCTTTTTAGACGAAGTAAATGTTGATAAACGTCTGTAACGGTCATGAATGGAATATCAAAAGTCCTACCTTTGGGTATGTTGGCCTCTACAAAATTTTCCAGTTTTGTAAATGATGTTGACATCCTATCACTATTGTTGTTGTTAATCCGATTAGATATGATGGAGGTAAAATGAACATTGAAATCATCAGGACTAAATGAGTGAGATGATTCTTTGGGTCTTTGGTTCTTCAACAGTTTTATTGCCTTCCAAACAGAAGCTGGATCAGACTTATTTGCAATTAAGTCACTAATATAGGATTTTTTTTTAAATTCCTGATGAGATATTTAATTTTATTACGTTGTTTTCTGTATTATAAAAATTGTTTGTCAGATTTTAAGAAAATCTCGGAGTCTCATCTCAGTCAATATTTCTTCAGTTAGCCATGGCGGTTTAATGAGGTGTTTAACTCTTTTCTTCTTTATGGGCAGCTGACGATCAGTAATATGGGTAAATATATCAATCCACACATCCAGAGCAGTTGAGGGATCAGAGTAGTTGTAAACGTTATAGAAGGGCGCATTCACTATATCAGTAATGAAGTCGTTTTCGTTGAAGTTTTTGAAACATCGATAAGAAATAAAATTGTGTTTGTGTTTAGGTGCATTCTGATTTTTGGAAACAATTGAGCATGTCACGGGATAATGGTCACTAATACCACATGGAGGAACGCAGACCTCTGTGATGAAATCAGTATTATTGGTATAGAT
>JAWQUT010000978.1:54677-71863 GCA_033807755.1 Ellobium chinense
GTTATATTGTTACCAGATATGTGCAATGTGGTATCATCCGCAAAAAGATCACACTGGCAGCTCGAAATATAAAGAGGCAGATCATTAATAAATAGATTAAACAGTAGAGGTCCCAATATTGAACCTTGAGGAACCCCATGAATGACCGGTAGTTTACTAGAAATATTCGATCTAATAGCAACGCATTGACTTCGGTTTGAGACGTAGGACTGAAAGAATTGCATGGATTTTGGAAGAATACGATATATTTTAAGTTTATTTATCAAGATGGAGTGATCAATCATATCGAACGCTTTGGAGAAATCCACGAATACGGCACCTGTGAGACTACTGTCGTTGCAGGAACTCATCCATGCTTCAACCATTTTGTTTTAAGGCTGTCTGGCATGAGTGCTGTTGTCTAAAGCCTGATTGATTCATATGAACAAGGGAGTAGTTAGCGAGATAATTGCTGAGATGGGTATGAATATGTCTTTCGAGTGGTTTTGATAGGGCGGATAAGATGGATATCGGACGGAAATTGTTAAGGTCATCAGTAGGACCCTTTTTGTGCAGTGGTATGACTTTTGCTGCTTGTAAAGCTGAGGGGAAAATACCATTGCCAATGCATTGATTATAAATGTATGTCAGAGAATCTGTTATTGTGGGAGCGGCAAGTTTTAGTAAACGGTTTCGTATTCCATCTAGACCTGGAGTACCACATCTTTTTAGACGAAGTAAATGTTGATAAACGTCTGTAACGGTCATGAATGGAATGTCAAAAGTCCTACCTTTGGGTATGTTGGCCTCTACAAAATTTTCCAGTTTAGTAAATGATGTTGACATCCTATCACTATTGTTGTTAATCCGATTGGATATGATGGAGGTAAAATGAACATTGAAATCATCAGGACTAAATGAGTGAGATTATTCTTTGGGTCTTTGGTTCTTCAACAGTTTTATTGCCTTCCAAACAGAAGCTGGATCAGACTTATTGGCAATTAAGTCACTAATATAGGATTTGTTTGAATTCCTGATGAGATATTTAACTTTATTACGTTGTTTTCTGTGTTGTAAAAATTGTTTGTCAGATTTAAGAAAATCTCGGAGTCTCATCTCAGTCAATATTTCTTCAGTTAGCCATGGCGGTTTAATGAGGTGTTTAACTCTTTTCTTCTTTATGGGCAGATGACGATCAGTAATATGGGTAAATATATCAATCCACACATTCAGAGCAGTTGAGGGATCAGAGTAGTTGTAAACGTTATAGAATGGCGCATTCACTATATCAGTAATGAAGTCGTTCTCGTTGAAGTTTTTGAAACATCGATAAGAAATAAAATTGTGTTTGTGTTTAGGTGCATTCTGATTTTTGGAAACAATTGAGCATGTCACGGGATAATGGTCACTAATACCACATGGAGGAACGCAGACCTCTGTGATGAAATCAGTATTATTGGTATAGATATGGTCGATTAGTGTGCTGGATGTGGAAGTAATTCTTGTTGGGACGGTAATAATCTGAGTCAGGCGGAAGGAGTGGATAATCTGCTCCCACATGTATTGTTTACCCAACAGATTGATATTTAGGTCACCCTTAATACAACATTACTATTTTCTAGCCAAACATTATCCATCATCTGAGAGAATGAATCAAACCATGAACTGTTGGATTTTGGATGGCGATATATCTGACCAATTAAGAGGGTGGTACAATGATGTGTGATTTTTATCCAAATGCATTCTACATCTTTGTGTTCTAAATCAAAACGTCTGCGGAAACTGATATCATTATGAATATAGATGGCTAGGCCCGTCTTGGTTATTTGGTTGGTACACATAGGATCTGCTCGGACAAGGGAATAATTGTTATATGAGAGCTGAATGTCTGTGATAACCGGTGAACATCGAGTTTCACTCAGTCCAAACACATGAATAGGCTTACCATTATTGTCTAACACGGCGGCGATATCTGTGAGTTTGTTTGGAAGATGACAGACATTTAGCATATGAGAGAAAGCCAGAAGGTTTGGACAGAAGTGATTTATAACCGAATGAAAAGCATCGAGGCCAGAGGTCTGGAAGTGTTGGGGACAGCTTTCTCACATCATTGGCAAGTGTCTTCTTCATGACCAATTCCTCAAATTTTACAGCTGCCTTAGACCCTGCCAGAAAATCAGTTAATGTTGTATACAACGAAATACATCAGTCACAATGTGGTTTATGTCCTTAGACTAGGAGCTGAAACATGGGGCTGGAAAGTGATTCCTATATTGAATATTTATTTGTTGTAGAATTTGAGAATATAATCATCCGGGAACACCAAAGTATTGCGTTTTATGGGCAAACAGTTAGAAAGGAAAGCTAAAGTTCTATTTTTGTGAGGTAACTCAGATGACATTTTATAATGAAATATAGTTCTTCAGTCATCATTTGCTCAGAATTTTGTCCAATGCATGGAGCTGATTCCCTGCCACTTTACATTACTGTATCTGAGCCCAGAATAATGCTATATTGTAATCACGTTTTTCACCTCATGAGAGCTGGCAAATTTTGCTTTCATGTCATACCAATAACTGGACATAAACTACGAGTGACTTGCACTTTGATTGGCTGGAAAAAATGCACCCAATGCTTCCTATTTGTATTTATGTATATTTTGGTCTACAACCAGTACAAATCTTTTACATCATGTACATCCATTAATATAAGAACGGACGTTCTACTAGTTCAATCACCACAGTTCAATATAAAGTTGAGTCTACAGGTTATGATTCACTGCAAGACAATCTAATATTTATAATAACTGCGAAAAGGTGTAATTCTAGACCTTAGTCCAGTATGGAATATGGCAGCATAAATTAAATTTAATTCGAACTAGACTGATCAATAATTCTATGCCCATGAAATAGTAGATCTAAGCTAATAAACGTAATCTGAAGGAAATACGGTGTTAATAGTGTCAAAAACATACATATGGGTAATTGAAATATAAGAAGAGCAATTTCTTACCAGGTTTTAGCCATCTGTACTGTACATCTTCGACTGGTGCATGTAGACAGGTAGGAAATAAGGGGCCATGGTCAGTGTGGACATTCTGAATGTGGTTTGCTACTGACTGCCATTTAGCTAAAATGGCCTCGCCTGTCCCATTCTGCTCCGACGCTGCACTCCAATATAGGTGGTTGGAGATGCTGCGAATCCAGGGCTGCAACTCCTCACATCCTGTCAATTTGGCAATTCCTTCCACCTTTCTGCGAATACCTATTAAATAATATAATCAAATACAAAATTTAAAAAAAAACTAAATTTGAGTTTCAAAAGTACTCTATAACCAATCCAAGAGATATGAACAGCAAAGCAGTTCTCCCCCACTATTAATACTTTGAAGCACAATGCTGGTCAGGTGTCTTCTTTAGCACATCAGTAGGCACTTGTACAAGTAAATGGTCAACCGGTTCATTTACAGCCTACACTGGAGTGCCAGAAATGGAATAAAAGCTGACAGAGAAAGGCTGTAATCCAGCAACAGACTAAAAGTGTATATCAGTTAGTTAAAAGGTCTTCATCCAGTTTGTCATTAAAAATGCACCCAAGAAAATCTAGAACTCATGCATGTGATGATCAGAGAAAAATGCATTGAAAATTTATTGTATCACATACTTTTGGCCACATGCCAGATGTCATAGTGATGCCTCACTTCTGCCAAATTGTCTTTAATCCAGGCCTTGATTTGGACATGCCTGTCTGTAATAAGAGTTCCATATTAATGTCTTCTTGATGCAAAGCTTCCACTGCACGTATGAGACCTTCTTCCTCCATGTGGCAGCTGGGTTTCACTTCATTGCCCTGTGGAAAAGACGGTTAATAAATACAGTGTAAAATGAATTAATCTGGAACTGAAACAGGTGATCACAGATTAGAATATACAACCAAATTAATTCATTACTTCAATAATGCAAATTCAGCAAGATGACATGCATGTGTTAACAGGTGGATATATGTGTCTCTAAATGCTACAAAAAAAAAATCAAATATAAAAGTACTGGGGTTGTGTTAAAATCAAACAAAAACTTAAATGATGAGCAATAAGCATGCCCTGCTTCCAGTAATATGGGCTCCATGGGGGAAATTTGGATTTGATGGTAAACTGTGTCCTTTTAGTTTATTTTGCCAGGCACTATTTAGACCTATTTTTAGGTCAAGGATGTGCTCAGACGGAAGAGGAAGGGGTTCGGCCTTGACCAGTGGAAAAGGTAGGGTGTGTTTACAAGGGGGATTTTATATATTAGCGGATTAATTGGCTTGTACACTATGAGTGATTTGCCCTTCTAATAGGTGTCACAAACCTTCACGTCAGTGCAAGGGTGGACTAGGGCATGCCTTTCATTGTATATATTATTGTCTTAACTGGCAACTTTAACCCGCTTTTGAGCATTACGAGGTGCACAGATTAAAAGTCATGACTGGCAACTTTAACCCGCTTTTGAGCATTATGGGGTGCACAAATTAAAAGTCATAACTGGCAACTTTAACCCGCTTTTGAGCATAATGGGCTGCACAGATTAAAAATCATCACTGGCAACTTTAACCCCCTTTTGAGCATTATGGGGTGCACAGATTAAAAGTCATAACTGGCAACTTTAACCCGCTTTTGAGCATTATGGGGTGCACAGATTAAAAGTCATAACTGGCAACTTTAACCCGCTTTTGAGCATTATGGGGTGCACAGATTAAAAGTCATAACTGGCAACTTTAACCCGCTTTTGAGCATTATGGGGTGCACAGATTAAAAGTCATAACTGGCAACTTTAACCCGCTTTTGAGCATTATGGGGTGCACAGATTAAAAGTCATTACTGGCAACTTTAACCCGCTTTTGAGCATTATGGGGTGCACAGATTAAAATTCAGTGAGGTTGCTCGTGTTAGTAATTAACTGAAACAAAAACAAAAACAGAAGGAACGGGCGGAAAAGGCGACCTTCACTCACAGGGTCTGATGGACGTGAGTTGGACTTAATGACACCGACCTCAACGGCTTCGTCTAAAAGGCCAGTGAAGTACATCATGTATGTACAGTGTAGATGTAAAATAACAATGAAAGGATGGAGGGAGGAAGTGAGTGCGTGAATAATAATATAATGATGGAAAGAAAAAGATGATGGAAAGAAAGTGAACCATGCATTTCCATAGTGTTTATAAGAAGAAAGGTAGTTATATTTATCACTTATGTTAGATGATATTCATTCATTCATTCATTCATTCATTCATTCATTCATTCATTCATTCATTCATTGATTTGTCTATGTAGTTAATTTGCATATTTTGACAAAAATTGTTCTATGTCTTTCTCGTATGTGTTTTTTTCCTGTTCATTTAAATGTCATGCTTATTTCATAGTTCATTGATCTTGATGTTCTTGTTGTGTTATTGTACCGATGACTCATTTAGGTCCAGTAACTGGACTGCAGAAAGTTCATATACGCTCTAAGCCCAATAAATAATCTAAAAAAAAACAAACACAACTCTGTTTGCGTCACCAGTTTGGAATATTTCGACACCCACTTCCAAATTCCTCAAAAAGGGGAATAACTTCACCCTCATAACAGGCGTGTAATAATAGCTGGGAAATCATTAGTCTACACGAATTATAAATTATTCGCCTTTTCCCTCATTCAATTCCTAATTGTTGGAGAACATGAAAACTGTTTGCCAGTCTCGTCTCCTGCTGGGTTTTAATTATGTAAATTCTGTTTTCCGTGTAGATAGCCAACAGACATGTGGGCAATTATTTAGCGCTATCAGGGAAACAAAAGTGCACACGTTACCACATCATTAATGAGTCACTAAGCGGGGTGTTGTTGTATTCAAATCTGTTAGTGGAAACAAAAGGTTTCATATTTGCCAACAATTTGGTGAGCCCCAGGGGGTTTGAACTGATCACATCTTTAGGTCTACAAATTGGGAATTATATTTACAGAAAGTTGAGTCTGCCGAGTCAAGCCACCAACGATCGCTGCTTCTTCGACTTTGACAAGCTCTCGCCCTTCGCTGCCCAGTTTCACAGCAGACCAAAGACTGCAAGTACAGCCGCACAAAATGATGTTACCTGTTCTGGTAAGAGCTTAGAATATGGGGAGATTTTATTAATGAATGAGCCGTGGGTTTTAGGACGGTACCACCCAATAGAATCACGTGTTTTACTACAATATTTCTTTCATTTTGGCAGTTACAAATCGCAGAACAACGGAGTCTAGAAATGAGTAAAGTCCATTGTATGAGCTGAGTTCTTTAAACAAATTAAAACACTCTGTTCTGTCTGCGAATCTGCTGTTCACATGTGGTACAAACAAACAAACATAAATCAACCTAATTTAAATTAGGTAATATATAGACTATAATTATGTGAGCAGTCGGAAAATGTGTTAGAGTCACGGGTGAACACTAGATCTAGGCTGACACATAAAAGTTAGGGATGATTCAGGCAGTAGGTATTTAAGAATTAAATCGCTGTAAAGTTAGCGTCCCTGTAGTGTAGTGGTAACATGTTCAGGCTTGCAAGCTGGGAGACCCTGGTTCGATTCCCGGCAGGGGCATAATATTTTCTAGTGTAGGCCTTTTTTTTCGGCCTTTCTTCTCATAACGGATCATTCACAGTAATTTGGTAAAATCCCTGGTGACATACTTTCCTAAAATAATAATATGTAACATCGGAAAAACAATCCGACTTAGCTCACACTCCTCCCCCTATATAATAACGAATGAAGACTATACTATACTGCCCGTTAATGAAAACGCATCAGTCTATGCATAATAGTTTTGGGGTATAAACTGTGTTTGCAGATCCGTGATTTGTACTCACTGACGTTTGCATGATTGTTATTGTTTGCTTTACACAGTTGTTTTTGTCATTGAACTCTTGTCTTCTCATTTAGCGTGTGGCACGTACAAAGAGCATTTTACTACTTTCCAGCCTTATAAAAAGGCTGAGAGGTTTAACATTTTGCTCATTCATGCACAGACCTGTTGTGAATGAAAAGACAGTGTCAGTTTTCCACACCTATATATTTAGCAACGGTTTCGCCATGCCCCGATTATCGTTACATGAGCGTGGCAGTCAACTGGAATGATTGAAGGTGGAATGTCGACCAGAGACATTGAACTGCCTGAACTGCCACCAGTCAATCGTTGTCAGACTGAATGAACGATACCGGACCACTAGTGATCGTCCCCGACCTGGTCGACAGCGAGTTACGACACGTTCCCAAGACCGTGAAATTCGGCTCGCCCACTTGAGAAATCAGTTCCAGACGGCAGTGGCGACAGCAGCACAAACTCCTGGGATTCGTGGGAACAGAATCAGCACTTCAACTGCCCAGCGCAGATTGATAGCAGCCGGCATATTCAACAGGCGTCCTGTCATAGATCACATCATTACCAGGCAGCAGATGAGGAATAGGATGGCATGGGCTCAGGTGAATGTTCGACGAAGAAGAGCTAAGTGGCAGTCAAAGCTGTTTTCGGACGAAAGTCGCTTTAATCTGTACTTTGCGGACAGAAGAACGACATGTCTGGCGTCGTCCTGGAGAACGGTATGCCGAAGCGTGTATTGTGCAGCACGACAGATTTGGGGAAGGAAGTGTTCACGTATGGGGCGGCTTCTCATACCGCCACATGTCTCCCCTTCACGTGTTCAGGGCTAATGTAACAGCGCAAGCTGTGACCAACTGTGGTTCCGATGTTCCAGAACTATCAAGATCTCATGGAGTTCCAGCAAGATAACGCGAGACCACACACGGTCAACATCACAAGGCAGTTCCTTGCTCAGCAGCCTTTTCAAACCATGAACTGGCCCTCCAGCTCCCCTGATATGAACCCCATCGAACATGCTTGGGATGAACTGAACAGACGGCTTTGCATCTGCATCATCAACAACCTGGCAGATCTAGAACGTGCCCTGATAGAAGAGTGGAATGCTATTCCACAACAATATTTCCAGACACTATGCAACAGTGTGAGATGAAGATGCCAAGCTTGCTTTGCTTCTCGTGGTGGTCACACCCGATATTAATGACTTTTCATTTCTTGACTTTATCTTGTAAATTTCAGTTTTGACCCCGAAGTTCGAAAATGTCTGACTGTCACAGGCTTCTCCAATTTTCAGAATGTTAATGATAAACGTCTCAAAATGGGATACGAAACTAAGAAATGACGTTTCTAATATAGTTTCTGTTCTGTGGCGTGTGCAATCCTTGATGGAATGACTGATGCGTTTTCATTGACAGGCAGTATTTATACCTTGCCACCTGGTTACATATGGTTTATTAATTCATACGTTGCTTGTCACCTGACACAACTGCAAGGGAAAGGTATGGAGATGCTATGTTTTTTTCACTGTTGTCTATATAAGGTTTTACACCTCTCTTTAACTTATCCAGGGGTCCTAAGCCAAAATACTTTCCAGACATGTTGTTTAGCTTTTTATCAAAATTTTGACACAAAGAAAAGTACCCCTAAATCAGTTAGATTTTGAGAACTTTGGCAGTGAATCAGGCTACTTAATATTTTGGGCCTTTTCACTCAGTGAAAAGGATAACCTTATCTACCTAGCAAGAACCACAAATTTTATACTTGAGTGGCTAAACATCACCTATTCTGAACCTACAAATGTATTTGCACCTATCTAAGCCTTTGGACTTAAAATCCAACCACTTTTCCCCTCCCCCTGGCCAGTTTTCTGATTTTATAGGGACTATTTAACATTGCATATCAAAATGCCAGGTGCTACTGGCATCTTAATACCTAAAGAATAACCAATCAAGATTGAAGATTATTTGTGGCTAGATACTTGGCCAACATACAGTATGTAACCGGGTGGAAAGGCAATACAGTATAGTATTCTTTCTCTTATATTTAAGGGGGAGGAAGGTAAGCTTAGTCTGATAATTTTTCAGATGTTACATTTTATTTTAAGGAAGTGTGTCACCAGGGATTTTACCAAAGTACTGTGAATGATCAGTTTTGAGAAGAAGAGCCGAAAAAACCTACGCTAGAAAATTTCTATCCCTGCCGGAGATCGAACCAGAGTCTCTCAGCTTGCAAGTCTGAACGTGTTAACATTACACTACAAGGACGCTAACTTCACAGCAATTTAATTCTTAAATATCTACTACCTGAATCGGTCCCTAACTTCCACGTGCGAAACCTAGTGTTCACCCGTGACCCTAGCACACTTTCCACTGCTCACAAGTAGTTTAAATCAACCACTCTTGGCCTGCTGACAGTAGACCGAGTGTGAATGTTATTAATGTGTTTTCTTTATTACATGTAGTTATTTTAAAATATCTTGATGCAGTTGTGAGTGATGAGGTTTCGATTCCATTTTTTTTCCAACTTCTTTGTCGAATGCGTATTGACCAAGAGGTGAATCTTTCTGACAAAACATGTTGATATGCTTGCAAAACTTACCATCTTTT
This sequence comes from Ellobium chinense, assembly GCA_033807755.1. Lineage (NCBI taxonomy): Eukaryota > Metazoa > Mollusca > Gastropoda > Ellobiida > Ellobiidae > Ellobium > Ellobium chinense. Next base: position 64,133 of record JAWQUT010000978.1, read on the forward strand.
TTTCCTTTTTTATTACAGTTGTTATTGACGTTGGTATTGATTTTATTTGTTGGTATTTTTTCTTATTCCTGCACACATTATTTTTTTTAAATCAATTTTTTGTTGGTTTTATTTCATGCTATAATTATGACAAGAGTGATCAATGATCATGATCGATACATGAATAATGATGATGATGATGATGATGATGATTTGAATAACTCAGGCGTTGAACTTTTCTCATTCTCAATTCTTTTCACCTCGTCTCTCAGCTCCTCTCTTTCAGTTTCTACTTCTGGCCCTTAGACTCCCCCTATTCATTTGCATTTCTTTGTCCGTCTCTTATTTCAATTTGGCAGTTTCGATAAAGTGTCCAGTTACGAAATGTCGACCGTCTTTTTAAAATAAATTCATTGTAATTTTTTTCAAAAGTTTTATGTCAAATCTTGGCTGAACCATATTTATTTTCAGTGATGATGATGATGATGATGACGATGGTAATGATGATGATGATGATGGTAATGATAATGATGATGATTGAAATAAAATACGACTCAGCCCAAATGTAACACAAAACATTGTGTAGAATTGTAAAACACATTATCTCAGGGTAAATAAGGTTGATGTAATCTTGATCTTTTTGTGTTATAAATGAGATATTTTCATGCGGATCAGTTACACCACGTGATCTAGGCATTGCTAGGATATTTTGATAAATGACGAGTAATCATACATGAGCAGAGCATGTAAACAAACCAACGTTTGAGCAAGATTTCCAAGTTCACGTGATGGAGCTGAAAATACTTTCATGCGGGTCAGTTACACCACGTGATCTAGGGATTGCTAGGATATTTTGATAAATGACGAGTAATCATATATGAGCAGAGCATGTAACCAAACCAACGTTTGAGCAAGATCTCCTAGGTCACGTGATGGAGCTGAAAATACCTAAATGGTTTGTCTTTTGTATAATGGTCAACTTCTCCTGATACCGACTTCCTTGGAGAAAATGAGACAGCTTGCGATTAAAAGGAGACGCGTTCATTCAGTGACATTCATAAACAAACATACAGCATTTTATCACGCGGGATTTGTTGCGATTAAGCGAAGGTTGCGATTATCCGAATAGCGATTGAATGGAGTCGATTATATTGTTATGGAGCATGTGCCCACCGTTAAGATGTAGCCCTCACACGATTATCAAAATACAAAACCGTCTCCCTCCCTCCCTCCCTCCCTCCCTCTCTCCCTCCCTCCCTGAATAAAGATATCTGGGTAGAAATTATTCCTTCCAAGTCCGTGCAGTGTTTGCTCGCTCACAAAACGGATTCCTTTAACGTGATAGGTTTAGAACTGATGAACAATGAAAAGTCTTTAATACAAAAAAAAATAATAATAATAAAACCTGTCCTAATAGTCATAAACTGACAAAAGATTCAGATTCCAACCCCCAAAGTCCATAAAATTCAGTTAAACACATATTAATTCAAGTATTTCAGAGCGTGCAACAGAAGCTGTCTTAGATTTTGTAGATCAGTACTGTTACTACACTTCTCTCCATTATGCGTTTTATTTAATCGACCAATTCTTCATTCCTAATTCCTCCTCAGACCATCCTGTGCATGGTAGCTACCCAGCACACTGTGGAGCCTACCATCGGCACGCTCCTGGACATCACTGGCGGCATCTTCCAGGGGGCCAACACCATAGTGAATGCCATTATCAAGGGCCTAAGCTCAGCGGCGATAGCAGTGATCGAGACGGCGGCAGGTCTCCTCAGTGGCCTAGAGAACGCCAAGACGGGCGCAATTATGGCTTTCCTCAGTGTCCTGGACGTTAGTGGTGACAGCAGGGTCACGGGACCCGAGACTATCACCTTTTTTAGGGTATCCATCCATCCATCCATACATCCATCCATCCATCCATCCATCCCATTCCATTCCATCCATCCATCCATCCATCCATCCATCCATTGGTTCGTTCATCCATCCATTTATCCTTCCCACCCATCCATCCATCCATCCATCCCATCCATCCATCCATCCATCCATCCATCCACCCACCCATCCTATTCCATTCCATTCCATCCATCCATCCATCCATCCATCCGTCCCATCCATCCATCCGTCCCATCCATCCATCCATTCATCCATCCATCCATCTCCATCCATCCATCCATCAACCGAATTTTAAAATGAATGTTAAATTCGCAGAGCAGAGATTTTAACGGAGATGGATTTCTGGACTGGCCTGAGTTTCGCGGTATCTTTGCCAGGTTTCCTGACTTCTCTGGTGAGTCTGGCTAATGCACCGGCACTGCGTTCCACTCTTGCCAACCCCAAAATTCCGGTAAACCTCGAGGGCAACATATCAGGATACTCCCGCCTAGAGTTGGGTTTAAGGCTAGAGGCAGAGTTAGGGATGGAATTAAGGAAGAAAAAGTCTGTGTGCTCTCTCAATTCTTACCCTGCCCCTGACCCTACATTATTCTCTAGACGGGAATGAACTATAGACCATATTCCGTTAGAAAGCGGAAGTAAGGGAAAGTTGAGTGTTCAAGGTGGTGGGACGTATTTCTGTGAGTATCTTCTCTTTGATTTATGTTATTATATTCTAGTTCTTTCTTATACATGCAGTTCATCTAATGAATTGAGTTATGATATACATCAAACTTTCATGCCTAACTTTTGGTAGATCTGCCAAGAGTTTTGAGTTAAGCCACTAGAATTAGTGAGAAATTTAATACTGTATTATAGTTTTGCCGATGTCCAGTGGCAAGCGATTAGCCTGTTAGTCTTAGGTTTGGTCTAACGCAAACGGACGTTCAATGCAGCAAGCTAGGGAGTGGGGTTGGGAATGGGAAGAGGGGCGAGATTTCGAAACATGAAGAATGGGGAAACTGTTGAGCCTTAAAACTCTTCTCAATGTGAATCAAATCACAAAGAATGGCTATGAAGAATCTATATCAGACAAACTGTCAGTGAAGTCCAGACATCATCGAAGACATCATTTTCAACAATAGAAACGTTTAAACATGACGAATAATAGTAACAGCAGTGCCTGAAGACTCACATTTTTATTGGACTCGCTGTGCTGTTGCCAAAACCTAGATCTGACGTCTGAAAGCGAAAAATGGTCTAACGTAGTTTACGCAATATAAATATGAGGCTTGAAAGTGGTAACATTCGGATACACCGTTAAAAAGTTTCATCACCGTCCAACCAGAATTTTCGTAGTCAGTTCGTCCATCAAACTGTCATGAAATGTTCAAATCATGACATAACTTAGTTCACAAACTCTGTGACACTCATAAAAGTGGCAAGAAGTGTTCGGAATACATAAAAGTATACGAAGTGTAGATCTATAGATCTATGATTATGAAATCGTCCAGTATTTCAGTATGTGTAAAATCTGAAGAACTAGTGGTCATAATTATGAAGTATACAAGTAACGTTCATCAGAATAAAGTGGTTTCTGAGCTTGATGCCTAAACTAGCCTAGCGCTTGCATCGTCATCGTCATGGAATGCATTTTTAGGCATGTTCAAACCCTGTTCGATATAAACAACTGAAAGAGCAGAAACATCAAAATAATCAGACTGATGCACAGTCCAGTCATTTATATCAGTTATGCGACACACAACTCACAGCGACAATATTCAGCAGAAAACTAGCGCAAAATCCACAGCGCACGGACAATAAAGGTGGAAAGAAGAATGTATTTAAGCTTCTAAACAGGGATTTTGGTCAGCAGGGTCTGTGCTCCTGATTATAATCGTGTCTTTGAGTAAAAATTTCACGTCAAAATCTATGATATTTTCCAAGGATATAATGAAAACAGATGCACGTATACAAGGTTGTGAAGGACTATGGCGGAAAGATATCCCGGCATGGCTGAACTGTCCAATTTTATCAGGGGTGAAGATGGGGTAGGGGAATTACTCCAGACAGTCCTTTGCGAAATAAGGTCTATATTACTGCATATGAAGTCAAGTTATACGCGGGCACCGTGTCAGACATTTCCATAAGTTAAGATTCAGTCTAGCTTTCTGCATGAGTTGAGAGCTGTGTTACGAGGACTCCTCCCAAGCGTCTTTGCAGATGGTTAGTTAAAGAGAGGATCGAACTCCGGAGTCCGAAGATAAATTTCGCAAACGAAGTCGAGAAACTGACACACTTTCAAATTTACGCACACTGATGGTTACATGTGCCCATATCATTTTGCTATATATATTTATATTACCATGTATTGTTGACTGTTATCACTTAAGCCCTAATTTTTGTTGGCCATTCCCACTCTCCAGTATTGAAGATAAGCATCTGAGCTAACAAAATAAAGTAGTTTCAATAGCCCATGACAAGTAAAGTTTCTTGCTGTGGCTCTTCGTTTGACACATCCCCAAGAAAATCCAGCCGTGACCTGAGGATATTTCCAGAGAACAAAGCTTAGCTCATTGGCAGACCCTATCCCTTCCTAGCCCCTGATTCCAAACTGGCCAGAAAAGTGGCAAATGCATTAGAGCGGGCCACAGCTAAGGTCAATGGGTCCTTGGGAGGAATAAAAGAGAAAATTAAATTACTTGAAAAATGTATCACCCTTAGGAGTTGGTGATATCAGTTTATAAGGCGCGTGTGTAATCTGATTAACAGAGGGGATGGGATGACATGTGGAAGAATGTAGTCTTCATTTACGGTAACGGCTAGTGGGTTCTTGCTCCCTTATTTAACGGGTGCTGCGCTTTGGTGTCTGAGCTTGATCAAAGTATACACTTTTCTTTACAGCTCATTTCCAAGAGCTTCCTCTATAATCAAAAGTTTTTAGCAGGATGGACTAAACATAGAGAGAATGTTAGCTTAAATATTTACTACTCATTAAAGATTAGAGTTCACATAATTTTATCGTTTAAAAAAAAAGGGGGTTTTTTTAAATAAAAAAAAAGCTAGCAGAAGCTGTTTTGCACACAACGCAACATCATTTCAAGACCTTTAACGCCGGCCGTTTCACAAATGTTTGTCGGAAGGAAACAGAGAGCGTGGTGTCGGATAAATATGGTCTTGTGCGCCAGACTAATAACCACTATAATAAAGAACTTCAGATAGTGACATATTTTTGGTTGTTTGTATTCTGATGTAGAAAATGTGCTGCCTCATGAGATTAGTGCTACTTTCAGTTTATTGACATCCGCCATTGTTCTTCTGATTTATTTTATGCTGTTGTTCTTCGTTCAGTATTTATGTCACTACGTTAGAAAGTGCATAATGTTATTTTGTGACATCAGCTAAATAACGTATCTTGATTCTTGATTCTGGTAACGTCTTTTTTCCCTGATGTAAGAAAATGTTTTTAGGTTTATGCTTCTACCTTCTACTCCTCCACCCTCCCCTTCACTCCCCCCTCCCCGTGGACCGCTTCACAAGGATACTCCCCTGGATGTTCTTGTGCTGCTATGACTGACGTCCTAGCGCTTTTATCTATATGTTCTTGTAAATACGCTTTTTCTGATGACAATCTTGTGGTTGGCTTAGGCCTAGATAAATAAACTTGAAACTTGAAACTTGACAATAATCTAGTTTTATATCTTTTCCGAAATAGAGGGCTGCGTTTTTGCACACGACACTGTGTCGAATTCAAGTTGAACCCGGAAGTTCCGGCACCTTTCGTAGGCCGAGTTTACGCACGCCTATCTCATTTGAATGATTTTTTTTTAGGGAAGGAAAAAATCAAAGGTATAGCTTATAGACAAAGCAAGAAAATAATGCCGATTTCAAACTTTGTTTGTTTGTTTGTTTTTTTGTTTGTTTGTTTGTTTGTTTGTTTGTTTGTTTGTTTGTTTGTTTTAACCACTGACTCTGTGACTTACGTGTGTTTGTAACATTTGTTGAATGTGTTGGGTCATAGCGACCATAAAAATGACTCATTTTGCAATTGTCTATATCTCTGAGATAGGCAGTCTGCCTATAGATGACAGTGAGATTATGCAACTTTCTGTTGAGGGCTTGAGCTAATCTTATTGTGGAACATGATAATACATCTCAGTATGAACGACACGGGTTTGAATCGATAATTGACAACAATTATGTTACTGCTCATCCTTCACAGATCAGGAAACAATTATTTTCAATGGAATGGATCCGGATGGCGATGGTCGGGTTGACATCTATTGGCTGAATGAAAGAATGACACAACAAGGTGTCATCGACCTCCCGATAGAGTGGTAAAAACGAGGTAAGAAATTGCAATCTGCTGTTAAGGTCGGGATAAGGGATAGAATCTGTTGAAAGGACGAAGAAAGGAATGAGGTCTGTTGTAAGAACGAAGAAAAGAATGAGGTTGTTGTAAGGACGAAGAACGGAATGAGGTTGTTGAAAGGACGAAGAAAGGAATGAGGCTGTTGTAAGGACGAAGAAAAGAATGAGGTTGTTATAAGGACGAAAATAGGAATGAGGTCTGTTGTAAGGACAGAGTATGGAATGGGACCTGTTGTAAAATAATGGGATCTGTTCTAAGGACGAAGGAAGCAATGAGATCTGTTCTAAGGACAAAGTATGGAATGAGATCTGTTCTAAGGACGAAGTAAGAAATGGAATCTGTTGTAAAAAATGGGATCTGTTGTGAGGATGAAGGAAGGAATGAGATCTTTTGTAAGGACGAAGTAAGAAATGGAATCGGTTGTAAGGACGAAGTAAGGAATGGGATCTGATGTAAGGAATAGGGTCAGCTGTGTGTGTGTGTGTGTGTGTGTGTGTGTGTGTGTGTGTGTGTGTGTGTGTGTGTGCGCGTGCGTGGTACTAAGATAGTGTCTTTACTGTCTCTTTATCAGGCATTTGGTGTTACGTCAGACACCCTGACACTGGACTTGAAGTTGTTATATCGACTCGGAACCACTTTTTCTTCATAGGAAATCTCGACGATGAAATGACTACAAAAAAAGACGATCAACCCGCCTTATTTGTTTTGTTGTTGTTGTGTCTAAAATATCTGCAAAATAACGGGCCTGTGACATTAGTTTTGCATCACCTTTGTTAGCCTTGGGTTTGCGTCATCAAGTGTGCTTGTTATGCAATAAAAATGAGTAACATTACGAATCGATTTGGAATGAAATACTCAATATCAAAAGGATAATGGTATAAGAGACTATGTAATGGGGATTTCTTTTAAACATGTGGAAGAAAAATGCGAAAATGAGGTAACAAGTAGTGGCTGTGCCAGTTTGAAGATATACTTTGCATAAACATTTCTTGCTTTCATAACGACATTAAAAATCTATTCCTTATGAAAAATAAACGAGGTTCAGTCACAATATTCATGTGCCACGTCTGAGGTCTAGGCTTATTCCTAATAAACTTGTTATAAACTTGTTAAACTTGTTATTCAATCACGGGATAGTAAGACGAGATTTGTCCGCACAGGCCACTTCTAATTTATTTCTTCAGTGATTTCATTTGTTCAAATTGCTCGCGCCAAGCTTATTCGATTATACAAATTCTAATTACCATTACGTCGAATACGGAACTCGAGTATGGTAGATCAAAACTAAACTGAGACAGTACCAAGGCATTCGGATGCCTGGTGGCGCAAAACCAAGTGTACCTGGTGTGTTATCACGTGAGTAGAAGCTAGAATACAAATGTAATGAAGTCGTTGTCATTAAAACTACCACATCCTGTTTTTCAGTGTTTTCTGTTGGTTTGTGGAAGTTTTAGACAGTGTGAGTGTGTTTAATAGTTGAACGTTGTAAAGCGATACCCCCCC
>JAWQUT010000978.1:81383-98299 GCA_033807755.1 Ellobium chinense
GTAATCCTGTAATCCTGGACCCATCGGTCCCGGCAGCGTTGTGAGAGTTCTGTCACCCAGTTCTTAAAGAACCTCCCATTGCAATACTACAAACAAAAAAAAAAGATTGCGGGGGAGGGGTGAAATTCGGCACAAACAACAAAAAAAAATGGCAGAAAAGGAAGGGGGGAGGGGAGAAGAGAAAAAGATGGATGGCGGGTTAGTTCGGTGCCGACCATTTTACTGTTAGCCATTTTCCTGAAAGCGTCCAAGCATCATCTGGCATCAAGACACCTCCATTACAATATTGCAGATAACGAAGACGAGGTGGAGATAAGTGGCCTGGCAACAGATAAGGGGATGAGCACAAGATAAGAGGATGAGCGAGAGATAAAAAGGTGTGAGTTCCCCCATTATACACAGAGAACCTGCTCCCCCCTATCGACGCCGATGCGTAAAACATCTGACGGGTTAATTATTTCCTAAAATACCCTGGGGCGGGCACATCTCCATTCTTAAAGGGGTAACTTCGATTAACATCATAGAGTAAAATGGGTCAAATCTTCCGTTCGAAAATAGTTTCTACCATCGTCTTTAACACTTTGCTTACGGGTTAATCTGGCATCTTCTGACGCCAAATATGCAGTATAAATTGTGATGCACATGTGGCTTTAGATCATAAGACGCTTGTGTCTACAATTTCCACCAGTTTTCACTTCAGGCGATAAAATAGCATGTGATCTACCAAACATTTGTTTCAGGAATAGCTATTTGCAAACCAGCGGATAGGAAACCACTCTTAGTGGCACAGAAATTGCTGCTGCACCTATCGACAGACTCGATCCGGAAATGACACAGATAAGGAAGCTGTTTACGGTGTTAACGTTTTAACAGTCAGCCAGTTTAGAATGCACTCACTCTCAAATTTCGACCATCATAGTATAATTAGGGTAAGCAGAGTATTTAAAAAATCCTGTAGGTCTGACTTGAATGGTGATTTTGCAGCAAAACATCGCTGAAAGCATAAACCGTTATGGCATTTATGTTTGTTAGCTAGAATGGACCCCGTCTGAGGCAGAGACTGTGCAAACGTCAACAACTTCAGAATCGAAGGTGGAAAAATGACAAGATGCATCCATGAAAGGCATTTGAGAGCTCACGTATAAACGATGGGATCTCTTACCATTGTGAGAATAGGGCAACAGTGCTGCATGCACCCTTCGTAGTGTTCAACATGCGGGAGTATGTAATTCTTAGGATGATAAGAGATCCCATCGTTAATACGCAACTTCTCAACTCCTAAAGTGTATCTGTGTGCGCTATAATAATCTCGTGCACAGAAAACATTTGCTAAGTTTGTCTTGAGCGTGAGTTCGGCGGCTCAGCAATCCCTGTCCAGGTTCTTTACCGGCACGAGGCGGCTCTGACCCGATGCCATTATGCGAAATGGGACTTCTGTCAAGATTATTTCAGACAACATAACTTACAACGACCCCGATAGCATTTAATGAGTGCGAGAGGATTTTTTTTTTCCACAGGTAGGGTATCCATATTTTCTTCGTCTGTCTCTTTGTTGCAATGTTCCAATCTACACTTCCCTCCCCCGTCCACTTTCCTCACACACCCATACACCCACACCCACACACACTGCTCCCTTCATCCACCTTATACTGGTTGATTTGCACCCCAGTAACCTTGTATATTTAGTGACTTAATGTTGGTATCCTTAACCTGGAGTTTGTCTCGGATCCTAAGTGCCTCGTTCTCTTTAAGTGGTCTAAGACATGACCCGATTAAAAGTGAAAGCACACATACTTCTGTTCAGGAAAGATGGAGAAGTTCACTCCAAAACATGGCTTACTGTAGATATTAAAGCACTAGAGTTTTCATGGTTTCTGTTTTTTAGTTTTAGTTAATATCTTTAAGATATTTTGTGGACATACATTTTGTTAAACCAATCAGTCTTTTACTAAGTGCAGTCAAAAAAGTATAGTTCTATGAACTTTTAGCCATACTTGCTTTACTGGCAAGCACATAGGTAAAGGGTTCAGTAGGGTTAAGTTGAAATTACTAGAGTCACGTAATTATGAGGGGAAAAAAAACATTATTACTTTATTTCCTGCGATCCAGTGGTCAATTAAGCTTGAGACTTCGGTTTAATTACATTCTTAATCAAGCTCAAGACTGCTAATAAGCGAATGATATGTGCAGGCAAAGAACTTTTTTTTTTCTTTGTGGATTGCAGAGTCGGAGAGAGAGCGAATGCTCGTGCAGAAAACATTCCAGCCAGAAATAAAATGGCACTGGAATGTCGAAAGTTCCACGTATTGTGAGCTCATAATAAATTGCCTCAGCTACTTCGAGCACCGCTTTAAGGAGAGGAATTCTTTAGCTGTCACATAAACTATGGCGCTGGAAGGGGAGAGAACCTTGGGAACGGAAACCTCCCTTACCGCACTTTGAGTCACTTATCTTTAAAGAAAAATTAAGCTCGTAACTCTTGTGTGGTGGAAGTTTACTACTGTGCGTGGTGTGAGCTATATAGTGTCTTACAGCTCACGCAATAAAATACACAACATTTTAAACCAACTTGAAGCTACCTATAGCAAGTTTTTAAGGCGTTACAGTGTAGTGGTGTTATTTTTTTTTTTTAACTAAACTGACTCAGTAAAATCACCTTTTTCTCACTAAATCACCTTCAAAATGTATTTTTTCAACTGTTTTGTTTTGTTCTTTGCACTGTGTGGAGTTTCAGACGTCTTTGCAAGGAAAGGTACGTAGCTGCACTGTCTTTCCTCTATAGAAGTGTTTGACACAATGCCGTGAGAGCAGTTTTCGATTAACCTGTCAGCAAAAATAGCTTTGCTAAGGGTCCCACATTTTCGGCGGCCCTACATGCAAGCTGTCTGGTGAAATGGGAAATCCTAGGCCAGATTTCCTATTTACTGACATTACCTTGTTAAGATTTGTGACCGCACTACAGATGACGAGCTTCCGCGATGTATAATATAAATTATCCCTTTCCCCCTCCTCCTCCCCCATGAAAATTATTGATATTCCATTTTCTTTCTTTTTTTTCTTTCTCTCTCTGTCTCTGGTTATGTCACTCTCTCTCTCTCTCTCTCTCTCTCTCTCTCTCTCTCTCTCTCTCTCTNTCTCTCTCTCTCTCTCTCTCTCTCTCTCTCTCTCTCTAGACTGTAATGTCGGGGCCCCGTAGACTCTGAAACTGCTCTTGATGTTACAGACTCTACACTACCTTAATCCGGCCCTGCATGAGGAACGTGGCAAACAAACAAGTACTATAATATCGGCTGAATGTGAGATGCTGATGGGAGCTTTGGGGAGGGAATGTGGGAAAGAACATATGTAACAACTTCTTTCAAAACGTAGCTTGTGAGCAAGAACTTGTAAGAATTATGACTATCGTGGTATTTCCCCAAACTCTCTTAAATGCCCTAAACACTGCACCTCACCGACTGATTGCTCTCGAAAGTGGGACAAGAATATAATGAACAAAACCACATCCCCATTCTACGAATAGAATTGACATGGATGAGCGAAAAGTATTTCTGTCATTAGTACAGTATTGATGCAGGTCTACATTCAGTTAGTGATTAAACTAAACACACAGTTTTGCCACATGTGATGAGTTGTTACATATAGTTTTGCCACACTTGGTGGGTTGTTATATAATTATAGTGCTGCCACACACGGTGAGTTGTTGGTATAATTTAATAAGGTAGAAGGTCTGCTTAACTGGGTGAATACAGGTATTTCCCGCTACGCTGAGAACTTCTTATTTGGCATTAGGTAAAAAAGTTCCTATTTGCTGCTTCCTTTCAACGAAATAAGCTGATATAGTTTAAGAAGTGGCAAGAGGAATTGTTTTTTCCCAGGAAGTAGATTGGGGAGGAGGGAGGGGGGAAGAGAGAGAGAGAGAGAGAAAGAGAGAGAGAGAGAGAGAGAGTGACTACAGCTGCATGAAATGACAATTTACCACCATGTTGTAACACTGGTTACGACGAGGCATCAAGAACAAGAATTAAAAAAACGTTAATAATATTGTCTTGTCAGGAACCTGTCATTTAAGAAACCAGTCATTTGGCTGTGGTTGACTGCTACCGAAGCGTTAACTACATGCAGGGCTGTATATGGAACAANCTCTCTCTCTCTCTCTCTCTCTCTCTCTCTCTCTCTCTCTCGACTCTAATGCCGTGGCCCTGTAGACTCTAAAAACTGCTCTTGATGTTACAGACGCTACACTACCTTAATCCGGCCCTGCATGAGGAACGTGGCAAACATACAAGTACTATAATATCGGCGGAATGTGAGATGCTGATGGGAGGTTTGGGGAGGGAATGTGGGAAAGGACACATGTAAGAACTTCTTTCAAAACGTAGCTTGTGAGTAAGAATTTGTAAGAAGTAAAGCCACAGTAGTAAGTTTAACGGAAGAGTGCAGCTTATTTCCCCATGCCCAAACTCTCTTAAATGCCCTAAACACTGCACCTCACCGACTGATTGCTCTCCAAATTGGGACAAGAATATAATAAACAAAACCAAATCCCCATTCTACAAATAGAATTGACATGGATGAGCGGAAAGTATTTCTGTCATTAGTACAGTATTGATGTTGGTCTACATTCAGTTAGTGATTAAACTAAACACATAGTTTTGCCACATGTGATGAGTTGTTACTTATAGTTTTGCCACACTTGGTGGGTTGTTATTATTATATAGTGCTGCCACACACAGTGAGTTGTTGGTATAATTTAATAAGGTAGAAGACCTGCTTAACTGGGTGAATACAGGTATTTCCCGCTACACTGAGAAGTTCTAATTTGGCATTAGCTAAAAAAGTTCCTATTTGCTGCTTCCTTTCAACGAAATAAGCTGATATAGTTTAAGAAGTGGCAAGAGGAATTGTTTTTTCCCAGGAAGTAGATTGGGGAGGAGGGAGGGGGGAAGAGAGAGAGAGAGAGAGAAAGAGAGAGAGAGAGAGAGAGAGTGACTACAGCTGCATGAAATGACAATTTACCACCATGTTGTAACACTGGTTACGACGAGGCATCAAGAACAAGAATTAAAAAAACGTTAATAATATTGTCTTGTCAGGAACCTGTCATTTAAGAAACCAGTCATTTGGCTGTGGTTGACTGCTACCGAAGCGTTAACTACATGCAGGGCTGTATATGGAACAATTTAATTAACCAGGGAAGAAACCATGAATTATAATAAATGTTACTATAATAAGAAAAATAGAGAAATCTCAACTGTCTAGAATCCCAGACTGCTTCGAGTTATAACTGTACAACATTTTTTTTAAACGATAACTGGAGATTTAATAAGATATGAATGTTGAGCGATCCTGTCTGGTCATAATGCCTTAAGTTACAGTTGTTTTCTTTTTCTTCTGCATTCATTGATCATGAAATGACTGGGTCAGGAACTGTGCCGTTTTCTGCAGGTCTTATAGAGTCCTGCCCAAATCGTTTTGCGAAAATTATAAATATTACTATGTACTGTTGACTGTCGTCACTTAAAGTCCCAAATTTCGTTGGCTATACACACTCACCAGGAATGGAGATAAGCATCTGATCTTAATAATACATTACTTTTAATAGACTATGATTCATAACGTTTTTTGCTGTGTCTCTTCATTTGACTCATCTCCATGAAAAGCCAGTTGAGGCCTCTTGCTATTTCAAGAGAACATAGAGTTAACTCATTGGTAACTCTTTTCAAACCTCAGACGCGAAGTGCTGCTTTAATTTAACCTAAATTGGCCAGAGAAGTGATAAATGCATTAGAACAGCCACAGATAATGTTACTGGGCCCTTGAAAGGGAGAAAAAAAATAATGTGATAAATATAATGTGAATATATATATAGTCAGTTCAACTCAAGTAAATTCAAAATTAATTCACATGTGTAACCATAACTTAGCTGCAACTGATGCTTCTGTTGGCCAGAAAAGTTATTTTTTTTAGTTCCGGAAAGAGTGTGCATTCTTTAAGGAGCATGTTCACAACTTTTAAACTGCCTAACGTTACTTCAAGCTAGAGTCTGAGTTGAACTCTATCTAGCAAGAGGAGTAGGTCCTTAAATGACCACTTATGGTGATGTGAACGCACGGTCATCTTGGCATCACAAGCCACAACTCCAACAATCATTACTTTCGCTTTCCACATTCCCATTGTAAGGGGAACATGACTCACTATGATGGTCTGCTACACTGGCTTTTGTTGGCTATTGCATCTTTTACTTTCGGAGGCGAGACTTGATGACGCAATTGCACTACTATTTTCCTGAAACCGGAAATGAGCTTCTCTGGCGTTGACTGATCAAGATCGGAGTCAAAATAGGATAAAGGGGAAAGTGCTCAAGAAGACAAATGCATTTTCTCTCTGCATTTGTCTTCTTGAGCACTTCCCCCTTTATCCTATTTTGACTCCCTTTACGTAGTGCTCCGTTTCAACCTTGTATTACACCTGATCAAGATCGGTCTATAAGGGAAGGGAAGGGGTTCTCAGGCGTGCATCGTTTACAAGGGGTTCATTTAGGACAATGCTCATTTTGTGAAGTCACACTAGCTGTCTTTGCTGGGCTAAACATGCTTATCTATGCTGTACCGGTGAGACAATCAACTCCGCCTAATCGCAACTGCTCGAGAACGTGTAAACTATTTCAATCACAAGGAGCTGCGATTATCCAGTAACGTTTATACAGAAAAAAGAGCATTTTTGCTGTGTTAAAAATTGCTACTACTACTACTAAGCGAAACTTGAGATTGACCGGATTGAGATTAGTGGAATTGATTGTAATATAAACAAGTTAAAAGCATTTTGTTTACGGCCACAACTTTTTAAAGGCGGTTGCGCAGTGATAGGACGCACGCAAACACCTTGAAAACAAAATGCTGATTAAGGAATGTTACAGACAAACAGAACGGACTGAACTGAATGCACAGAAACATCATTCCCTTTGCCCTTTCTTTGGAGGGTGCAGGGAGATGTAGAGCTGAGGGTGGGAGGGAGCATAGCAAAACAATCCTATGAATGAAAAACAATGCATCTAGACCACATGTGAACAAAGCATATGGAAAACATCAGTTTAGATGTGATTTGTCTAATTTCTGCAACACTTACTGATACATGAAACGTCTGAACCATTTTGAAGATGTCACCCTAGTGCACAATACAATGTTTTTGCTCTTTGGAGACATTCAAGAGCTTGTGCATTAACAATGGGATTTCTTACCATCGTAAAATTACTTTAGTTCATCGGTGCTGTATGCACCCTTGGTAGCGTTCAACATGCAGAATTAAAACAATTCTGGGAAGAGATCCCAAGTTGCGTAAGTTCTCTAGTATTGCCACAGACTCTCTTCAGCCATATATTTTCTAAGCACGTTACAATCTTCGGTACAGTTTCTTTCCGGGTGCGTGAGAAACACTATCGAACAGTTTACACTAGTAATCACAGAGTTTATCCGATAAAAGGTTGCGGCTAGAGGATTTGAAAAGCGTCTGTTTATAAGAGCCACTTGTGGCTCTCTAAAACTGACAAAAACACTAGAAAGACAATTAGGACGAGTATTGTATTGGAATCGGAAATCGACTCTGGCGGCGCGTGCATGATATTGTGTGTGTGTGTGTGTGTGTGTGTGTGTGTGTGTGTGTGTGTGTGTGTGTGTGTACGTACATATGTAGCCAAGTGAGACCCACCACCTGTCACGCTGTCGGGTAAGTGGGGTCCAATTTTCCAAGTGAGGTCCAGTCACCGGACCCCATTTAGATTTTAGCGCCACGGCACTCAGACGTGGCAAACAGAGGTCTAGACGGAGTTTCAGAGAAGACCTCATTTGGACTCATTTCTTTGTCTCGTGTGTGTCGTTCTCACACACCATTCTCAGATTTTCCCGACCTGTCACGCACATTTGCCATACACACATCCTATCTCGCACATATCGAAAAGGAACGCTACAGTTGGCTGAAAATCTACCAATCACGTTTCGTATCTGCGTTGTGGTGCCTTTATAAGTCCCGGGCGACTAGGGGTAATCGGAATTCTGCAGATTCGATGCTGAGGGTTCTATGTAAGGGCTCCTGGCTGAGCGGATGAAATAAAATAAGAAAACATCATTTGGTTTAATTTCCCTTAAAACAATTAGGTAGACCAACTTCTTGAATCAGCATGTTGTTAAGAAATTGCTACGCCATCAGTGGATCCTTCAGAGCAATGACATGAAATGCCAGTATTCGATACCGTGCCAAACATTTTCCCACCAAAGGGGAAGCAACTTCCGTCGACCAGGCTAGTTTCGTTTTCGGCCATTGTGCATGCAAACCAGTTGTGCGAAACAATGGAAAACAGACAAATGACTTCAGCTCAAGAGGTGTTTCGTTTACTTGGCTTGAACAAGACACGGTAAGTAGATCAACTGACTGTAATTAGACATCATGCCACTATTCATGCTGACTAAGAACTAGACTAGTCTAGTCTAGATCTAGACTAATGATGAAAGGTAGGAATGCTCAATGTTTGTTGACATTCTGTTGAACCTCTGGAGTACCCTATTCAATAGGCTATTGTGAATTTGTTTTACAAGGCAAAGGTCATTTTCAATGACTAGTAGATCTATACAGTTAATACAGTCTAATCTGCCTAGTTCCTAGTGTTTGTAATTAAGAAAAGTCTGTATTCTACGACTGCATTTTCCTGATGCTTTTGAATCTCTTGTTGGATACTCTATGATCAGTGACTGGAAGCCCAAGATATTCAATTCAGATGATATTGAATCATATTGCCAGTAATGGCTAATGCGGCTTGGCTGTAGACTATAGAGTCTATCTATCCTTCAGGCATCAGTTTCCGAGTGGCACTGGTTTCCAAACAACCATTTCAAAATCTATGCATGTACCCCATTTTGCTATTATATGAAATGGGACTAGATCTAGGTTTTTTAGACTCTTATTTATGTTTGAGTGGTGCTTTTGTTAAAAGGCAGACATGTGAGAAAAGATACATTTTTCAACATGTACCCTCTAGAGCTAGTTAAAACGCTCTTTTTGCTGAGACATTTTCGGCAGTGTTATTTAAAATCAATGTGGGTATATTTACACTTAGACTTTTAAACATTTTTCAAATGACAAAGGTTTAGCGCTCCGGGATGGTTTCGCAAACCTGTGCTGCTAAATAAAGGTACATGTAGGTATAAAAAGAATGATAGGCTGTTCGGAAATAGATGCCTAGTCTTTGGGAAGATGGATCTTAACATCTTAGAGGTTAGAAATAGTTATGAGAAACTCAATATGCTTTTCCAGATATTCACCACCATGTACAGCAGTGCTTTCTACACCCCTACTGGCCTCTGAGGTAGACTCAAGCACAGACATTGAAAATCCTTTTACAGACAGTGAAAAATGTTCTTCCAGTTCCAGTTGGTGAGTCTACTTTTAAATGAAAGTACATAAAACCTACTGCGCTTAGATTATTTATTAAGGGGAATAACTGACCAGGAAATAATGGAAAGTGTATACTTTAAAGCGACACTCAAATTGAATTTCAGGGCACTTTTGCACATTTTTTGCCATCATCACTCTGTCCAAAAATATTAAGGCCATGCTCTTTCTCCATCCCTGCCCCCACTCAACATTGAAAGGGTGGGTGCTGAAGGAAACATTGATTGTCCTGCCATTATCTACTTGTTTTAGGAGAATGACTTTTTACTCTCTCACTTTCCAATCCAGTGTCTTTGGACATCTAAAAAAATTATTTTAAAAATCTGGGTCACATGGGATCCTGTGCTTGCTCAAAAGCATAGGACTCTATGCCAAGATATTAACTTTTCGACAGAACAGTCTGCATTTTTCCTACTCAGTATTGGTATCCCTTATTAGCTCGGTTTATGTCCAGATATCATGTATGTTGTATGTTTTTGGAGTGTAGCTTTGTTATCAAGACGCCAAACACAGTCTGTTCTTCTAGAAAGCTACACTCTGGCTTTCAGGGTAGGAGGACTGGCTTCTGGTCTTTTTGGGTAAGGACGAAAAACTTTGGAGGTTCCGTGTGCATGTTGCGCACGTTAAATATCTCTTGACAGCTCTCAAATCGTTGTCCAGGCAAAATTGATAGGAAAATTCTACCCGACGGATTAACTAACAACCAGAAGGGCGCAATATAGCTGAAATTGTGCTGACGTGCCATAAAACTTCCGCTCAAACAAACTTAGCTTCAGTTCAGCCACTTAGCAATCATTCTCTGGAACTGACACATAACAGTCATACACTCATGTATTGTATCTCCTGGTTTAGGAGACTGTTTTTACACTAATAAATAATATTATTATGTAATGGTCTAAGTCTGTCACTGCCATGAAATGAAATTTGACAAAAGAAGACACACTATTAATGTTAATTTTAAAAGACTGTAACCTTTTTATTTCTTTTTCTACAAAGGTGTCCCACTTCATCTGATAGTATAGGGAGCAGTTATGATGAAGACAAGCAGACCAGGTAAACAAACTTTTTAGATTAAATTTCTCTACCTCTAGGGCCCTGCCTTCTTATACCTCTTTTCGCTATCACTTGTTTCACCAGCCCACTATGTAAATGTCGTTGCTTTTGTTTCCTCTTTTAATCTGCATGTCCTTTTGTAGCCTCTCTCTTCAAACTCTACCCTCATCTATGATTTTGGTGGGTTTTTTTTTTATTTTGTGCATCTGTTTAATTGTCTCTCTGCTGATTGAGATTGACTTTTGATTGGTTTACCCATGTCATCTAGAGCTTTTCCTATTCACTAAATATGACCATCGTCATCTTCCTGTGTTTTTCTTTAAGAACATTTACTCTCTTTAAAATATTTTTTTTTCTCAGTAAATACATTTTCCAATTATTATTTCTGACAGGACTAAAAAAGGGCCCCCCAACCCACGCACAAGAACATGTCATGAAGTTACCAAAAAAAGAGACTTGACTTCAAAGTAGGTTGCTATGTTATCCTTACAGGGAAATCACACTCTTATCTTTTCTTTTGTCGAGAGTTTGAGAAGACAGATAATATGTATGTCTTTTTTTGTTCAATAACCGAAGTCTGTCAATTAAACTTGTGAATTGTGCATTATAGTCAAAGCAAAATTGTATTCAAAGGTTTGATTTCCATATTCATAACAACATCTGTGTATTTCCATATGCCGTAAACTGGCTCACAATTCATTGAAATGGCACCCTTTAAACTTAATCCATGAGGAAAATGAACAAGTAAAGCACTGCTTAATATTGTGTGTAACACTCAAACATACTTGTTATGTAATTCATGAGATGTGGGGACTTGTAGAATACTTTATATTGACAGTAGCGTCATGCTATTCATTTTGTAATATTCATGTTCAAATGGAACTTAGGACCATGAGTCCTGTAATTTGATTTAATTTCAAACGTCTTCTTTTCCTTTGCATTATGAATATTAATATACAGTAGAAGTCGCATTCAACGAGATCGCCAGGACTGATATTTAGTCCTCATTGTATGCGACCTCTCGTTGTTGTATGCAAAGTTGCAATGTTTTAGAAGGAGATATAAGGATAAAAAAAACAGGGATTTGTTTGTCTCATTGGTTGACTCCTCGATAAATGTGATCATGTTGGAACCGACACCCACTGTATATTGTATAATTGTTTGCAAAAATGTTTTTTTTTTCTGTCTCATATGAATTTTTAAAATGACTGTTCTTGCTATATTTCCTTTTACCTAACATTCACTTCTCAAATAGACATGGTATATTGTAAATTTTTTGCTTTGTTTTTAGTGAAATCTGAGGGAATCAATTCTCCGCAATCACTTGTCACAGCTGCTTTAATTTTATCTTAATAGAGACATTGTGGTCACTTTCCCTGCAATGAGTGCATTCCTCTGTCTGTAATTTTTATTCCTAAATAGTATCATGGCAGTCTCATAATCATATGTACATTCATATGTTATGCTTTTTGTTTCTAACAGTTCTCCTTTAATGATGAGTGCAGCCAGTGAGCTTGATGCTGGTCATGAAAACAGTGACAGACCTGTTGCTGTTGAGCAGTAAGTAATTCTTTAGAACAATTATGTAAATTTGATATTCTTCTGACTCTTCATGCAAAGCTCTCGCATGTTCCTCCAATGGGTATTAAATTTGGAAGAGAGTTCTGCACTGTGTAATTCTGCCTACCAATCAAACATCAAGCTGACTATTCATTCATTGATCAGTCAGGGAATTAAATTTCTTTCTCAATATTCAGTCAAAGAATCTTATTGCTGTCTCAGCATTCCATCAAATCATCTGACCATACATTCAAAAGCCAATAACGCAGCTGGCTTTTCACCTGCATTCCCAATCTCCCTGCTTGCCACCCTCCCTCTCTCTCTCCCTTTTTTCCTCCCTCCATTCCTTCCTTCCTTCCTGCCTGCTTGCCTCCCTCCCTCCCTGCCTGCTTGCCTCCCTCCCTTCATCCATCCATCCATTCATCCATCCACCGATCCGTCCATGCATCCACCCACCTATCCACCCATCCATATGTCCATCCATCTTTTCATCCATCCATTTATCCATCCATCCATCCATCCATCCATCCATATGTCCACACATCTATTCAACCATCCATCCATCCATTCTAAATTGCTGGGCAATCTTACTGTCTATCTATATAGTCTTATCATTCCTTCAATCTTATCCTCCCCCCCCCCCCCCCCCCCNTTTCTTGAATTAGTGCTCTTTTATGAAAAAAAAGTGGATGTTTATATATGATGCTTACAATATCAAATAAAGAGAAAATGATTTCTGTTAATCTATTCCTTTGATATTTCTTTACCAGATATTACCTCTGACTAGACATTTAAGCAAATTAAATAGTTTTTTCTCAGTATAGTTGCAGTCATATTAAGTTCACTTGAATAAAGAAAAATAAATTGGAAACTCATTAGTGAACACGTTTGATTGACTTATTCAGTGTTATTCAGTCAAGATTGCATGATCGTGTCATTCGCCCCTTAAATTTTAAAATCCCCCCAAAATTTCATGAAATGTGCGCCGATTTCTCCCCCCCCCTCCACGCCTACACTTCAGATTATGCATATTCCAAAATCCCCTTCAAAATTTACAAATCCTTTTAAAAAAAAAATGTTACAAGTGGTGGATGTCTCCCCCCAACTCATAAGACCTGCAGAAAGCACTGCTAGTTTATAAAGTACCAAAACTTGTAGTTATATCTTTCTCTTCAAAACTATCATCCACACAGGATACAAGGCTATGTGAGTGACTCAGGATTTGATGCTGAGAGCAAAAGGAGCACAGAATTCCCTGCATTGCAGCTTTCTGCTGAGTCTTTCCTTAGTGCACAGAGGACACGAGGCAAACGATGGGATAAAAGACATTCATGTTTGTTTTGTAGAAAAATTTGTCATTAAAATGACAAGGCATTTGCAGAGAAAGCACAAAAATGAGAATGAAGTAGCACAGCTTATGGCACTGCCCTCTGGGTCACAAGAAAGAAGAGAGGGATGGGCTAGACTCACAAAAGAAGGGGATTCTCACAATTTTTGGTTTTGAAGGAGGGAAAGGGCGTGGTAATACCATAATCCAGACAAACAAATGATCTGTCATTAGATTCCCTGGTGCCATGTCCAACTTGCAAAGCCCTCTACAAGAGGAGCTCTATATCAAAGCATGATCTTTGATGCAAGGGGGGAAGTCCCAAACCACTAACTGGCACCGATCAGGTAACCTTCTCTTACCAGTACCACTAACACTTTCACAGTCTTTCTGGAAAACTGTCTGTGCCAAACAACAACCACATTGATTTCACTGTCGTGATGAGATCCCTTATATTCTCAATCTACAATGCTATTTGCACTTTTCTGGGCCTTTGAAATTGCATACTCTTAAGCCAGGACCTAGTGGCATGTTTGTACCTGAATTTGTTTTTCAAAAATGGAAACTATATTTTTTCTGCCAGGAAGGTCTGTCCAATGAATTTTCTGTTTGAAAATAGACAGTTGAGACATGTTTTATGTAATATCTCTGTCCAATTTAAACTTGTATTTTGTAGTGTAATAGGATGTTCAGTTCACAATTAGAGTCTGATACCAACAATAGACTGCTGTTGACATGCTCTCATCACAACATGACTTATGAAGGACTTATAGTACATTTTCATTTTTTTGGCTTTGATCACCTTTGTTGTACTTGTTTAAACTTTCATGGGGTGCGGCTGGTACAAGAATAACGTATGAACTATGAATCTTTGTGAAACTAAAAGATTATTTATCTCATTCACATTGTATTACTTAAAATTTCCATGATACAGTGATCAATGCTGATTATTAATGATGATATGATGAGATCATACATATTTCTTCCACACTATATCATTTAAGATATAATATAATTAGGAGTAAGCATATGAAAGTGAGAGCATGAATTCATTACCCACCAAACTATTGTTATCTCCACCATAATAATAATCTTTCTGCCATTGTGAAGCCCCTTCATCAATCTTTATCATCATTTTATAGTTTATGACTTGTGTTTTAAATCTTCTAACAACTTATCTCATAAGTTTGTAAATATATATTTTGAAGATACAAATTTTCTGTAAAACTACAGTATTAATAAAAATGGATATATGCTATAAGAGAGTTATTTTGTTAGGCCCAAATATCTTGTAGGCCTGATCTACCTAGAATATTTTCAAATTTGGTTAAACGGAATTTTGAGGAGCTAATTATTCGAGAATGCATCACTCTCCTCCCCATTTTACAAAGTTAAAATTGTGCTTTTTTTCAGAATACATATCGTCGTCCGTATGATAAAACCTTCCTAAGTCGATTTTTGAGAAAATCGTATCTTTTGTTCACACCCTTTCCCATCCCCCCACCAATTAATTTTATGCAAAGTATGATACAAAAATGGTATGTCTAACATTGAATAATAGCTCAGAGCTCAAACCTTGTATACGCCCCCCAGAATGCGAACGATGAAACCTACTAAACTTTCCAAATTGGCTTAGGAAGGTTTTATCATGCGGACGGCGATATTATGTTTGAAAAACTGAATCCTTTCACCTGTTGAGTAATTTTTTTTCTCTTGTCCGAGTATCATCTTTGTAAGACAATTTAGGGGGGGGGGNGCTGGGGGTGCCACCTGAAATCGTCGATTTGCATTCAAGATACCAAAATTGGGATATTGCTATTTTTAGACATTTTGGTGAATTTAGAAAATTGATTGTGGAATGTGAAAATTCCATTTTAACTCTCAAAACTGTATTGATGTTAGTACAGTTTGTTCAGACGCTATTTGTTTGTGAAATTTTCAGACTCATTTTTTTAAAACCCTACTTTTCAACACATAATTTGAAACCTTTACCGTAATTTACGAACCAATCTTTGCGAAATTCGGTATATAATCAGTTTATAGGTGTACAAAAACAGTAGTAACAGAGAGACATTTGGACTTTTTTATTTTTTTCAGGAAATATGTTGGCGGAGGCCATAAAAATGGGGGGAAATTGATATTCTAATAGATACCAAGTTTGAAAATTCATAAAATAATTTTTTTGTCATTTTATCAAAAATAACTCTCTGTTATTGTAGACATGAATGCATGTGTGGAATTTCAGTTGGATTGCATTTCATCTGGAGGATGAGTTTCCTTTTGAAGTTGATCATTTTCTTTATAGAAAATTCAAGATGGCGGCTGTTTCCATAGCAACCATATTAAATTATAAAAATTTTTTGACTATTTTCCCCTAATTTGAACCTGCTGAGTCCAAAAATCAAGGTCAAAATCATGATGCTCCGAGCATTTAGAAAATGGCTCTCAGGTGGCTCCCCCCCTCCTTAAGGTTGTCATCCTATGTCAATATTTTTAAAGGTTGGAACAGAAGTTTTAATACATTACACAGTGGAAACCTGATAGGTTGACATTGCTGGGACCATTGAAATTACCTTGATTGAAGAGAAAGTCAACTTAAGGGATAGCAGTAGTTTTTGAAGGTGGGAAAGGGAAATTTCAAATCAAGTCGACTTGGGCAGAATGTCGAGTTAAGAGATGTCGAGATATCTGGCTCTACTGTAATATATATTGCCCCTGTTTGCGAAAGCTAAAATGTTATCAAGGTAGCATTTGCTAAATGGTATTGTATAAAAATGAGATACAGATAATCCCAGTTAATCTGATATATATCTGTAAACCCTCCCAAGGGACCCGCAACTCTGGGCAGATTTGTGAATTGTTTTGGTTGTGCTAGAGTGGTTGAGATTTGTTCGGTTCAGCACCTTGTCTGTTTGGTCTGTCTGGTTAGTTGCGAATATTGTGTTTCCTGAGAAAGCCGGACGGGCGAAAATTTGAGAATAAATTTAAGACTCTACCTGTTTTACAGTGCCTATTTTCCTATGGATATTCTGTATACCTTGTGAAATATGTTGAAATATGCTTTCTGTTTTTGCGTTCCATTGACGAATAAATTTTTTTGTATTTTTTTTAAAATCTGAGTAATTAATATATATCTGTCCTTGTTTTGTTTCAAATTTGCATATTTGGGGTGACACTGCAGAGGGTGAAGGATGGGGTGACATTGTACATTATTTTGTACAGTATGTAAGATGAGATAAAGCTTTAGTTAGCATCAAAAAGTCATTTTTGAGAAATTTGTGGGATACATGATTTCATCACCCGGTTTACAACATATTGCAAAACAAACAATTATACATTCTATGGCATGACGTTTTGAATTACCAAGCATACTGTAAATTTCTGTTATTCCAGTAAAAGAAACATTTGAAAGTTATCCTCCTTGCACACAATTGATTTACAAGTCTATTATAATTAACATGTCCTCTCTTGCATACAACATTTTAAAGGGATGCATAAAGAAATTAATTCATTATTTCTGAGAACGCTCTTTTAT
>JAWQUT010000979.1:0-14071 GCA_033807755.1 Ellobium chinense
CGAATAAGATTGAAAACAATCCGTATGAATTATGGTGCCCTTTTCTACGTATTTTTCTATTAGACTGCACGTTTCCTCTGTCCTATCTTGCAGGAACCAAAAAACAATCATTAGTTTCTCTACAAATTCCACCCAATACCCATTGCCCCTCGACTATTCTACCTCAATTATATTTCCGTTTCCCAAATTTGGCCTCATCTATTTCAACTGTAAAGTTGGTTCCCCCTATTTTCTTTGGATTTTCACTTTTGGTTTTTTCATACAAACTTTAGACTTCGCGACAATAAGAATAATAATCAACAACAGTCTCACTAGATGTGAAGGTGCCACCGAAATCTTCTCCTGAGGTTTCACGTATGGCACCATCAACTGAGTATAAATGTACAAAACAATATACCAAAAATAATGATTTCCTTAAACTTATTTTCGAGCCGTCAAACCAGGTGTTCGTTCGTGCATTCACAACATTCTTACCACTTTTCTTACACTCACTTTTCGCACAACGAAAACAATACCGCGGTTGCCGACCCGACTGTTTTTCTATATACGATCAAGCACTATATTACAATTAGGACATAATGCCGATTTAGGCAACAGACCTCTTTCTTTACAGAATTTTAAACAACTCTCCTCATTATCTGTTTCTCTTGCCAAACGCACCAGGTTTAATAAATCCTCAACATTTCTACACGTTTTAGCTTTTTTGGAGGTGGATGGACCACACTCTGCCATAATATTTCACAAGACTACGTCATTCAATCCAAAATTTTGAAACAGTTCCTTGAAATTCAATCACAACTGTACATGTATATCCCAGAGAAATATAATCCACTTGCTTTCCAGAGAAATCTACTTGCTTTCCAATATGAACATACAAATTACTACTAGACTATGCCCTACCGGTCGAAAGGGGGAGTTGGTGCCTGCACTGAGAGGTCCATGCGGCACTCACCGACTTTTATTTGCCGCTCGTATTGTTTCGAGTTCATTTCTGATTACACTTTTTATTGTACCTTATTTTATATCACGTGATTGCAAAGGTCAGCTCCTAAACAATACGGAAATGCATAAAAACGGCATTTTTTGGGCTTTTTTGCGCCTGATGCTTCACGTACATCATGATAATGCAACATTTACATGCTGTTCGGGCAGTTTTTCTATAAATTTTTGGTACCGGATCGCCGCTATCAACGTTTATATATACAAATTTACGCCATTTGGTAACTCACCTTCGTGGTTGTGTAGATATCTGCTGGACTCACAATCTGTGAACCTGACTTACCGGCTCGAGTTCACGTCCACCTGTTCCGTCTGAGGTTTTTCTTCTATCTCTTCTATGCATGATGTTATTTATATAATTGTATGTTTATACTAACATTGATTGTTTCATTGTATGCATGCAATATACCTGATAATCGAGTTACAGAGTAGAATAGAGGAGCTGCTTCACACTACCAGTTTTCTTTCTTTCTTTATTAATCCCCCACAGAAAACCATGCCCCTCTTTTTTATACCAGCCCCATCAAAATAATCCCTCTTTAGTGTGTTCATTCGTACGGGTCAGATGCTCGTTGTTGGAGTTACCACATATGGAAATCCTTCCTTACTTTTAGCTGCAACAGTGGTACAGGAACTGTCTGACTGTTTTTTGTATTGTTATGGTCACTTGGACCTTGAGCATGGCAGTCTTTCAAAAGGCTATTAAAACTAAGACTGAATGATCTGCATTTCATACAAGAGCAGTACATGTCTTGAGAGCATCACTGCTTAAGGTAAATTGAGCCATCCTATAGCCTCTTACTACTTTATTCATAACTACATTACAGGCCAGAAGAACTTTAATAGTTTATAAAGTCTGATGACCTATGACTATAAGTTATTATAAGCAGGCCCTGCTTTGTGATATATATGACATTCATGTATTCCAGGTTATCCCTTTTACAAAATCAGCATCACTTTCAAATGTGGGTAGGTGATAATCAGCCTGGTGCTGTCAAAGTTATGTTATGTTTGAGGTGGAAAATGAGTGAAAACTTGTACGCAAGCTTATCATCCTACTATATGTTCGAATATCAGTATCACAATATTTTCCCACTAATGGTATCTAGCTGCCCTGACAAATAATCACAGAAACATCAAGAACATGGAACTGAGAAATTATATGCCATAGCAAATGTTGGACATATCAATGTTTCATGGCTGTATTACTCCAATTTATTCTATGATTAAGATGCCATTCTGAGTAGTCTGTTATTGGGACTCATCAAGACTCAAACTATAAGCAAATTATAACATGAGCTTCTGCTGGAATGTCTTGCAAAATGAGGCCGATGTTACTATACAGAGAACTAAGAATCAGGCTCTGAAAGTGAAAGGGCCATCAAATATTTGTTTGCAGTGGAAATGGAAAACAAAATCATTTCTGTACACAAAACAAGTGTTTTATGGGCAAACAGTCAGTAATTTTGGATAAATCGGAGTTTTTATGAGGCATATTAGGTGAATTATATTATAGTATGAATTTGTTCCTCAGTTGTTACTTTCTCTTAGAATTTTTGTCCATTGCATGAAGTGATCCTCTGCCACTTCAACCAACTATATCTCAAGCCAGAATAATGCCAGGTCAAAAGCATTTTTACTTAAAAGATGTGCACACACTACGCTTTCATGCCAATTCATTTTGACTGGCTATAAAAAGGAATATGAAAGAAATGTCAGAAAACATATAAGACAACAGCAAGTATAAAAAGCTGTTTAAAACTTACCATGCCTGCTTCTGCTTAACTTCCTTTTCCTTCAACAGAGAGTGGTGTCGAATATGAGGTGGTCATGGCAGTAGATATTAACACAACAGCCAATCGGATCTACCAGCACAACTTTCCTTCCACCCAGTTACTCAGTTTTGGTTTAGAGGTATATCAGTCTGTTTGTTCTTCACAGAATATTGCTAACATGCAGCTTTATTACCTATGAAAGAGAATGTCATCACCATTTTCTTTAACTTTATTCATGTATACTGTAAAGAGTCACTTCATTCTTTCATTTGCATCAGATAAGAATGTGAACTTTACACAGCCATTGGTAATACAGTCGACTCCGCTTAATCGCCCTCCGCTTAATCGCCTTTTCCGCTTAATCGCCTCGTTTCCTAGGGAACTGAATTTTTCTATATAAAAGTCACTGGATAATCGCCTCTCACTCCGGATAATCGACTACTCTTCAGCGCCCATGACTTCAAAGATCAGCGGTTGAAGGGTTACACTTGACAAACAAACAGTGTACACAGACAGTTTAACTGCNCTCTTTGGCATGAGGAATACATGATGAATTTATTACACTGATGAATTTTGCCATTTCCAGAAATTGTCACTGAACAAGCTAGAATCTCTTG
Organism: Ellobium chinense; assembly: GCA_033807755.1. Lineage (NCBI taxonomy): Eukaryota > Metazoa > Mollusca > Gastropoda > Ellobiida > Ellobiidae > Ellobium > Ellobium chinense. The sequence goes on from JAWQUT010000979.1 coordinate 3,392, forward strand.
GCATCAACACAATACTGATGAGTCCACCATGTCAACCGTTCACTCGTGTTGGCAAGAAGGGAGACTGTGATGATGTTCGTACAAAGTCCTTCTTGCATATTCTCCAGTTGATAAGGGAGTGAGTATGCAGTGTACTCATTATGTATCCATATGCACAATCAGTTTTTAGTGCTTGTGCCAGAAGGGTCTTGGGACTGAAAGGGTAGTTAACAAGGCTTCTTACAGAACCGGCCTTACATCAATATGAACAATATATCAGCTGTTTTGGGGAAATTTACTGTATGCAGCAAAATTGCAGTTTTTGCAGGAGACACAGAAAAATGTTTGTGCGTTGCCTCTCTTTATTAATTAATGACCCATTTGAGTAGCAGTCCTAGGTGCTATTTAAAGATTTGCCCAGATGGTAAGACAGAGAACATTATGGTTTATACATGTGTCAAACAGTTAACTAAATGTACAAATTTGCCATGTGCAATCTTTTTTCTGAAATTGCCAGAGGTGGTCTTTCACAATAAGCTCTCCTAGCTTTCCATGACTTGAAAAAGAAAGGTGGCATTTTGAATGCACGCAAGGCATTTTGAATGCATACTAAGAGTAAGAGAACTCCGTAAGAAGCAAAATGTGTTGCAATACTGTTTTTCTTATGAATGAAAGCAGTACACTTCATTTCATCTGTTAAATCTTAATGCCTGAAATAAGCATATCACAAAATAAGGTATTTTTGCAAGTCATAAATCTGAGAGACGTTATAATAATGATAATATGAATTAAGTGTTTCTAACGTTACAGAATGAAAAGGAAGCCAGACTTCATTCTTGTAGAAAATGTGAAAGGCTTTGAGACATCCCAAACTCGGGAGCTTTTGGTGGAATGCCTGAGAGATTGTGGCTACATGTACCAGGAGTTTCTGCTCACACCATTGCAGTTTTGCATCCCCAACTGTCGACTTCGCTACTACATGATAGCTAGAAGAAATGGAGGCTTTGCTTTCACCGTGCAGCCAGAGGTATGCCATTTTCTCTCAGGATTTGATATGTTTGATAATGAGATATATATATGCTTGTTCATTGTTCTTTGGCCTTGATGGTGATATACTGTAGGTGATGGTGTTGAGTTTAGTAACTTTACATTGGTTTGCATGTTTTACAGCTGGGGCAAATCTGTCTGTCATGTACTGTAACACTTTAATAAATAGTAAATCATGCACAGTCACTCCACAACTGAGCTTGTTCACAGCTTGCAGAGTAAGCCACATATCCACATCTTGTTTATTTCATATTATCTGATTTGACTTATGATGTTATGTTCTGTGAACAAGGTCATATTCAGATTGGTTTCAGATTATTCAGAATTTTAAGTCAGACCTGATAGCAGCATTGGAGTTCATGTATATAACTTTAAAATATTACAGGATGTAAATCTTATGAGGAATTAAGTCTTTGTCAAGCTGATTAGAAGACTTTATCTTATCCTGTTCTACTCCAAACTTTATTTTGTGAGGAATATTGCAATATTCATCGACATGGATGATATAGTCCTTCAATAAACATATGATCAACATTAGTAATATGGTCCTTTAATAAACATTGTTCATCAACACTGATGATATGATCCTTTAATAAACATTATTCATCAGCATTGTTGATATGGTCCTTTAATAAACTGTCAATATTATAATTGCTCAGAGATTCTATTGACTATGGCACAGATGTTGTCCCATAAGTTAGTGGTTCCATTTAGATTGGATCACAGACCAGTTACCTCTTGTGGAATGGTTGGTCACCATAATACAGAAATACAGTACATAATTTCTGTGAGACAATCCAGACAGAAGAACACTCAGGTGTGTTGCTCCAGAATCTGATTGACCGCCACCCTTTTAAATATCCACTTCCAATGGCTGACATGGGACTTGAAACTTACAGGTTTAATAATTAACCCCTGCTAATGATCTTTTTCAGGTGTTAACACATTTGCCAGAGTTAAAAACGTCTGAAGGGAAGACTATGGATTGTGGTATTTCTGACAATCACCGTCTTGAAAGCGGCGCTCATATCTGTCAGGATATTCCCCATACAACAGATCAACATTCTGCGAAGCATGGTGAAATTTGCCACTCTTCATGTAGGTGTTGTGATTGTCATTTAGTGCCAGAGGACCATTTAAACCACCCTCCTCCTGTTTCAAACAGTTTGGACGTGCCTGGAAAACAAACTCACCTGCAAAATTCAAACACGAGGACATCCCCTACTCAAGACAAAAATCCTGCTGCTTTATGTCAGAGTAGAATAGGTGGTGACATGCATGATGAGAACAGGATAGATCTATGCAGTAGTGTAACAGAACTTCTGAAAAATGCAGGCCGTAACATGAGATACTGTGAAGAGGATGATGAATACATTACTGAGGACAGTAGGTATTTATCTGAGTTCATGGAGGAAGGATCTGCTGATAACTTCCAAGACTACTGGCTGACAAACAAGGAGCTCAAGCTTTTTGTTGTGATGGATATTGTCTTTCCAGCTCTTAAGAAATCAACTTGTTTCACAAAGAGGTAAGGTGTATTCTTTCATATGCATTTCACATACCTTTCACATAATCTGAAGATTATGTCAAGACATAAATGAAGTCAAAGCACTTTGAGCATCTTTCTCAGAAAATACAGTCGAGTCCATGTATGTCGAAACCAGATACCTCCAATTATTTATTCGTCGAAATAAAAAGAAATAATAGTTTTTTTTCCTTCTTTGCGTCTATTAATTATCCTTGCATAAGACGAAGTAATTAATGCCCATTTCTGATTAGTCCAACTGCTCAGCGCTGCCACAGAGGCAAAATCACCTTCTGGCGTCTTTCCCATGTGGTACTAAACAACGCCGACGGCTTGAAAAACAAAGAAGACGGTGCCGCGGATAGAGAGAGGCAATAAAACTGGACACTGCGAGTGCACAATAAGTAGGGCGTGTGTATTACACCACCGCTGATAAGACAGTAGGGGGAAGAGAATGCGGGAGGGCTCGGCAGTGCTGAAAAATCGATCGATAGTTAAACATCTCGGCAGCAGTGTATACATACAGTGCACTGGCCCATTACTGTGACGGTAAATAAACAAGAGGCTGCCCTCGTGACCTCCCCAATGTGCTCGCTCGCTGGCGTACGGTTGACTCATCTTTATCATTTTCAACTTGAATTAAATTGAATTTGTCCTCTAAATAATGGCTTCCTCTAATCCTTCCTAGAAACCTCAAGACTCTTTCCATTGAGTCAAATATTAACATGCTCCAGGAAATCGACAGAGGTGCGATGTCGAAGAATGTCATAGCTGAGAAATATGGCGTTCCTGTTAGCACGCTTTCTACGATCTTGACAAACCGGGAACAAGTGGAAAAGGCGGCGGCCTCTTCATCTATTAAGCTACTACTCAGAGCGATTTCTTAGAAAAAGAAATAATCCCATTTAAAATACTTCCCCAATATGCCATCTTTAGTTACATCCCCTGTTGAATTACCCTCGTGACCTCCCTAGGGTGCTGGCTCGCTCGCATACGGTTGACCCGCCTTGGAAATCGTTAGTCGAATCCTGATTTCTCCAACTCATTGGGGTGGTCCCAGCAAATTGGAGTTAAACGGACTCGACTGTATTGACTAAATTATCCCGATTTTCAGCTGAATGCCCTGCCTATGTTTGATGTAAAATGCTCACCCTTATCATCACTGGCATTTTCCTTGAACCTTTGCACTGACTGATTGCTTCAGGGTTAGGGACAGCACTAGGCAGGAAAGCAACTTCTTTTAGATACAGCCAACATCCCTTACATGCAGTTTACATATTCGACAGATTTCATTAACCAAATTAGTATCTCTTTTTGTTTGCTATAGGTATGGCCATTATGTTGATGGAGCTGGATCAGTAGTTCAGATGACCTCAGATGTTCAGGTGAGTTGTTTTTGTTTTCTTTTGGCTGCTTTTTCACTCAAACGAAAATGGTGTGACACCAGCTCCTTTCTTCTCTGTTCCCTCATAGAGAGACCTGTAATTCTTTGTGCCTGCTCCATTTGACACACATGTAAGGGAAAGATAACGATATGGTGGGTACCCACAAACTTTTACCATTATAATTGTGTTTCATTGTTCCTAAATCGACATATGGAGACCAAGTAAGTAACCGTAACTGTATTCTCATGGTTCGTATGTCAAATGCACATTTGGTCATGTTGCATGTAATCACCATCAACCGCCGATGTAATGTGTGTTACAGTTCCTGGTAGTCAGCCTGCAGACACTGAGGAGACGCTTTCGCCCAAGTCCTGGCTGCCAAATCATAATGCAGAAACTCATATAACATTGAGCCAGTTATGTCATAACAACCGAATTTCACTCATCTGTCCCATTTTAGGAAGGCTGTTTTAACAACAAGAGAGAAAAGTCAGAATTTAGACTGAAAAACTGAATTTCCATTAAACTGTGCCCATTTAGACTGGTTCCTCTGTACGCACAACAGTCACTTTGAAATTGATTTGTTCCCCTGTACATGGAACAGTCACTTTGAAGTTGATTTGTTCCCCTGTATACAATACTGTCACTTTGAAACAGATTTGTTTCCCTGTACACAGTACAGTCACTTTTAAATTGCTATGTTCCCCTGTACACAGTGTGAGTCACTTTGAAACTGATTTGTTTCCCTGTACACAGTACAGTCACTCTGAAATAATTTTTTTTTCTCTGTGTACAGTACGGTCACTTTGAAATTGATTTGTTTCCCAGTACACAGTAGTCACTTTGAAATTGATTTGTTCCCCCTGTACATGGAACAGTCACTTTGAAATTGATTTGTTCCCATGTACACAGTACAGTCACTCTGAAATGATTTGTTACCCAGTACACAATATGGTCACTCTGAAGTTGATTTATTGCCCTGTGCGCAGTACAGTCACTTTGAAAGTGATTTGTTCCTGTGTACATAGTACAGTCACTGAAATTGATTTTTATAGTTATTTACTGGGTTTTCAAACTGCCTTCAACAATGGGGATGCTCTTGGAGCAATAAATATCATTTAATCCTCTCTTGATGTAAGGTGTGGTACATTAATAAAGCAGTTTCATTTTGAACAGGTTTTCTTTCGATTTGGTTGTACAGTAAATGAATACAGCTGTATGCTGTTTGATAGGACTGCATTATTAGTTTAAATAGCAAAGTAGATGATGGACAATACAAGTATTTTCATTTCATCATAACCTCTATGATGAAATCATTTCTGGTTTTTACTAATCATGTGAGAAGATGTATCATGTACTGTACATCTTGCCTTGTTAGCCGACATGACCAGATTGACATACGGTACATGGCATATTTCATTTGCATTGTAACTAACTGGTTGTTCCTGTTGCAAAGTGCTGAATCCTCAATGTGTTTCAGAGCACTTTAGAATGAGAGTGGCAAAACTAATGTTAAGGCTAGAGGAAAAATAATTGCAAAAATAGGCAGAGTTTAGGGACTGTCCCACCTAGGCACCTGATTGGAGTCAGGGTTAGGGGTGGGATTGGTGAAGAAAGAGCACCCTGCAACAGTCCTTAAACATTGTGATCACCTAGGAACTCTCTCATGTGAGCTTTAATTTTTTTCATCCTTTCCTTAAATCTAAACCATGCGTAAGTTGAGATAGTTGTTAGATATTGCCTCTATAGACATCACAAAGGAATTGAACAATGCATTGGTTTAAGCCATGGCATTTGTGGCAAGGTTACATTGGTCTTTGTTGCTAATAGTGCCACTAATGGACTCCTCTTTCTTGTCTTGTCATGCTCAGGCTGTTCAGGCTGCCAGTGACTTCAAGACCCGTGTGGTGGAGCTCAAGAATCGTGCAGAATGGGGTGAGACTGAGCTTGGTATCTTGAGGAAATTGCAGCTGCGTTACTTCACACCAAAGGAGGTGTCAAATTTGATGTGTTTTCCACCTGAGTTTGGTAAGGTTTGCTTTAATGTTGTTGGTTGGTGTTTTGAATATCTTTTATTAAAACAATGGCCTATGTAGATTTGTTGTTTTGACGTATTAGAAAAGCATTTTGCACATGAGAATTATTGATCAGACAAAACAGATCTGTCAAGTTAAATCAGTTTGAGTGTTCCTACTTTCTTCTACAGATATGAATAAAATACAGAGGAAAATAAAGAAAACATAATTAAACATTCAAGCCACTCTCATTCCATTCTCTTGCTTTCTTTAACACTTACCATGGTTTTACACAGTGCTTCCTCTTTCCTCCCATTTTTTCTACTTCTTATGGTATAAATAGAGTTTATATTTGAATCTTTTCTTATTCAGTAATTCTTCTGAGTAAGGTGTCTAAGTGAAGATTAGATAATGTAGTTTTCAGAGGTATGAGGAGAACAGAGTTTCAATTTCATATGATCTTTGTTAACTATTAATAATGTTCTTATCCACAAAAATTAATTTCAGAGAAATATAGAATTGAATGCAGTCTTTTGCCTGACAGGAATAGGAAATTGATATGTCTATAATTTTTGAGTTCTTGTACAAATTCTGACACAGACGCCAGAACTGGCCTAGAATTTTGAACAAAATTATGCCATAATTTGCATTTTACCTGACTTGTAAGGCTGTATGCATCAGCATGGATAATATATCTCACGAAGCATTGTGAGGTCAACGAATCAACCATTCCACATCATTTTATGGATCTGCATTAAACATGCAGTTATATTTTCTTGTCATCTTTCAGAATTTCCTGCTGGAATGTCATCCATACAGAAGTACAGAGTTCTAGGAAACAGTTTGAATGTGCATGTGGTCTCAGAGCTAATCAAAGTGATGACAGCCCAGGGGAAGTCATGACATGAAGAGAACTAGAGCACAATAACACATTGTTGGAAAGGGCAGAACGTTATCACAGCGTCTAGGAGATTAGTCTGTAACTTTGAATTTGTGATGTATTTGTACAAAAATTTTGTTATTGAAAATACAGGACAATACAGCATTACAATATGTGTATTGGTGTTTAGTACGTGTGGTGGTTCCAATTTTTGAAATCTTCTTCATAGGTTGATGTTTCATTGTTTTCATGACCCATCACAATGATGGCAGCAATAGTTGTTAAGTTAACAATTTGTCATGTTAAGGAGGGGCAGAAGGGAAGAAAAAAACAACAGAAAAAGAAAGGCATAACATAAAGAAAGAGAGTGATAACCAAAAGAAAGAGAAAATGACATATAACAGAGAGAAAAAACAAAAATTCGTGGTAGCAGAAGAAGAAATGCACAAAATTATCTATATTATTCAATTACCTGTTCAGTGATATGGAAGATGTTTGAGAGATAAAGGTTGGATTGAACTGAAGCAGCGACAGAGACTGTGATATTACACTGTCCCTGCAGAAAATTGCATTTCAAACCCCCAAACTTTGCACCAAGAATTGCAAAATTTGCATGCAAAAAGTGGTAAAAATTGCACCAAAATTTGCAAAAATAGCTTTGTAACTTTGTTATATTTACCACCACATGGCATTGTTTACCACTGAGATGTTGAAAAAATGTAGAAATGGAACATATTTTCTGTGTCCTTGTTCACTCAGTATTGCGACACTGGCAGAAAAAAGTGCATTGTTTGCCTAAAATCAGCAAAATTTGCACGAAATTTGCAGAAAATACCTAAATTTGCTGAAATTTGCAAAGTGCAACTAGACCTAAAAAAACACGGAAATTTGCAATAATTTGCATCTGCAATTTTCTGGGGGGACAGAACTGATGACAAGAATTAAGTTTAATAATAAAATGATAATAAAATATAATCACTTTGGAGAATATGATTTGTTTAAAAATATTTTTTTTGTTTGTGTTTTGAATGGGAGATCATTGAAGATTGTGTGGTGCTCTGAATTCTTTTTCTTTAAAACATTTCAAACTGGAAAGACTGATATTTCGGTCTGATCTTAAATTAAAAGTGAGAACCCATAGAGACTGAAAGATTGCGCTGATAGACTCTATGTTATTTCCTAGGTCTGTACATGGTTTTGCCTGGTAGCCTAAAGGAAAAGGAATTATATGGTGGTGAGTTGACCTGTGCGCTGGTGATCTACTTTAGTTACATACTCTGGTGATTGGATCGATCTTATAAGATCCGATCACTCACTTAGAGCCATTGGTGATATAAAGACCCGATAACTTCTGTGAGGAAATGGCAATTGGGTCTTACAGTGGATCGGCTCTATAAATGGTGATCAGGTCTTAAATGAACTTACCTCTAATAAGGGTGGAATTGAATGATTTTTTGTAGATCATGAGGAAAACAAATTTTAAGAAAAGTCACGAAATTTCAGATCCAAGAAATGATTTGTAAGAGAATTACACCTATATGAAAATGCCCCCGGGTCGTGTATGACCTGATCACCACCGCATGGGTTGAGACTCAAGGGGTTATATAGGAAGTGTTTAATGGTCATAATCTGCTGTCCTAAACTAATAAAGAGAAAACTTCACAACACTGCTGCATGCCTTTTATTACGGCCTTCAGATGTCATGCACTTCCTTGTGATGATTGTTTCTTGGATGCGGTGACATAAAATATACAAAAACTCCAGACACTTTAAAATCAACAAATTACATGTTGAATTTTTTACCTAATTTTGGCAGGGATATTTGGTAGAGTTATTAGAGTCACAAACTACATGAACAAATACAAATGCTGATCGCACTGAACAACGATGGAAAAGCTGTTGTTATTCCGTAGATCAAAACTTTGCAAGGTATTGCTCTGTGTCTTTTCTCCTCCCTCTCTCTATGATCAGTGCTGTCAGTATTTACAGTAAATTTTGCTGCTCAGTCATATCAGATCCTTTCATAGAATTCACAAGAATAATATTTCAAACATAATTTTGATACTTGACTTTCTGAAGTCCACATATTGGAATTTGACATATTTTTTAACACAAAAAAAGGTAGTAGTAAAGCCAGAAGTGTGTTACATTCTATGCTATCACACATTATTATTATTGGGCATATGAATATAATGTAACATAACCAATATACGCCACAAAAAATAAATAATAGGCTCAATTCTTATTAATACATTTATACCCAAAACAATAGTATGATTTCCTGATGCATTGCCCCCACTACAAATTTTTTGCATCTAATTACATGTATTCCAGTAAATTTTCCTGAGAATTCTGGAAATGAAAAATCCAAAAATAGACGACTCCACAAAGGAAAAAGTAAGTATGAAAAAGTTAGGACAAAATGGTTATTATTATCGTAAAATACACCCTGTTCATTTACTGTACAGCTGTACTTCTGATGCAAGTTTAACAGGGGTGTATTATAGAAGCAGCAACTAAAGAAAAACATACTTTTGCAGAAGGACAAAATTTCATTTATATCTAATATAAAATCGTACCCATACAGGAGATGTCAGTCAAACAAACAAACAAACAAACAAACACACACACACACACACACACACTATATATATACAGTATATATATATATAATATATCTATCTATCTATATATTTTTTTTATAATAAAATTATATTTGTAAAACCACTAAACAGCTCCCAAGATTTAGACTCGGGGCCACCTCGTCCCAGTGGAAGCCAAAGGACTCAATGCCCTGCCTATCACCAAATACCAGAGTCGTCAGGGTTAAGTTTTTATTATTATTTTGTTTACATCCGTCTCAGCATTTCACTGAGTAGGTCACTTGGCAAAGGCAACAGAATTCTATTATTCTACCTCATGTCTGAAGAACTATTACCCTACAAAATGATATATAATATACCTTAGTTTGATGAATTTCCAGGAGCAATATGTAAGAGCCAGTTAATGAGGTCAACGAGGCCGAACACAAAACCGTTGGGCATGAGAGAGTTGAAATAGAGATTCCAGGATGACATTTTACCTCGTAATAGTCTCAATCACAGTTAATAGAGGCCTTCGGTTCTGCCCACAGATGTTACATTTTATTTTAGGTAAGTGTGTCACCAGGGATTTCACCAAATTACTGTTTGAGAAGATGGGCTGAAAAAAAAACCTACACCAGAAATTTCCCGTCCCTACTGGGAATCGAACCCAGGGTCTCTCAGCTTTCAAGTCTGAACGTGCTACCACTACATCACCGAGACGCTAATTTCACTTACTGCCTGAATATGTTCCCTAACATCCACGTACGAGCCTAGTGTTCACCCGTGACCCCGACACACTTCCAGACTGCCCACACTGAGTCACGTCACAGTTCATGAAGCACTCAATTAGTCAATAATGCTCACTAATAACTCCATGGAAATATAAGGAGAAAAAAATGCAGCTGACTGCAGACTGTGGTTAATCCATGCTCTTTGTTCATGACTTTTATTTTATTAAGAAAAATTATTTTCTCTAAAAAAATTGTTGCATGCAGTGAAGTATATAAACTGCTACGAGTACAGTATTAAGCAAAATTGCAGTTAAGCGGAACCCCTCTGAAAACCATTGTTCGCCACCTTTCTGGACCATGCAATCGTACAGCAGCTCTTGGACATGAGAAAATTAACATCGACGTTTCATGGTACAGTAGTTTGGAATGACTTTCTACTTCTCCAGTAACAGTTTATAAAGAGCTCAGTAATGCTTACTTACCACTCCATGGAAACATGGGAGAAAAAAAACAACTAAGTGCCACTGACTGCA
>JAWQUT010000979.1:17949-32741 GCA_033807755.1 Ellobium chinense
CTATTAACTTACCTTCACTTTTCAAACTGACGTTAGCTGGTTTTACGAACTTTAGGTGAACAAAGGGGTCTGCTCATGCGCAGCCCTGAAAATAACGTCGAATCAGAGATACGAACGGATTTGCGCAAGCTGTCTATTATCATCGATCCGGTAGTGAAACCTAGATCTGATTGATAACTGTTACTGTAGCTGGATTATGTAATACAGACTAGATTTTATTGATGAGGCACAACGTCTCAGAATATAAGTTCACAGAGTGCCTGAAATTTTGGATACACCTTTTTTTCATGGTGTTAATGGTTCGATTTCCCCGTTATCTTTTTTAATGTTCTTCATGACTGTGTGAAGGGCTATCTTATCACTGGCAGAGCCAGTGGATTGGACAGGCACTTGGGGCTCTGTCGCTGTCAGTGCTTTCAGGTATGAAGACACCAACTGTGCCTGGCATAAAAATATGCAATTTTAAATTGTCCTTTTAAAATTAGAAAATTAGCCTCGGGGTAGGGGGAAATAGACTGGATTTTAATTTCAAAGGCTTGGACAGACTCAGCTACCTTCATAGAGTCAGAATAGCAGGGGTTTTGCCACTCAAGTGTTTAATGAGTAGTTGTTGCTAGGTGCGAAAGATTATCCTGTTTACTGTGTGAAAAGGCCTAAAATCTTCGGTCCTCTCAATCGCTGCCAAAGTTCCCAAAATCTACTTGGTTTAGGGGCATGTTTCTGCTTGTCAAAATTTGGAGGAAGAGCTGAACAACAGGTAAGGTAATTATTTTGGGTTGGGACTCCTGGATAAATCAGCGAGGGATGTAAATGCTTACAAAGAAAATAGTGAGAAAAAACAACATTGGCATCTTTATACCTTAAAGGCTTGGTCATGCCGCGAGGGCACAGCCAGCTGCAAAGTGAACTTTTAATGCCTAGTCAGTCCTCACCAATTAACACTTGATGACGGCCTAAACTATATAAAGGTCACACACGCGCAATTATATGCAGGTCATTAAGTAGGAGTTTGGAAACAGGGCTATGTATTTTACGGATAATTTGTTTTTCTCCCCTTCTGGGCCCTAGTGAACACTGCAGTGGTAATACATTTGTTGCTTCCCTGACCAGTGTAGATTAAATTACAGCAGCACTATTTGCAGTCAAAGGTTCTATAGAAATAGGCATGCAAAGTAGGTGAGCCCTATCCTCTCACAAAATAGCTTGAGGTTCCTGGTGGGTCTTGATGAAGGGGAGGTTCACACATTAAGACAGGGCCCATAAGTTTACTTGTCAGGGTGCCCTCAAACCCAGTCATGTTTTAAAAGTTAGATAGTCATCTGTACTACGGCTCAATGGGAATGATGAACGAAAATTAGAGGAGGGGCCAGGACAGTTTTGAATTATTGGTATTATATAGAGAAATTATTTAAGCGTGTGTAACCTAAAGCTTAGAGGACCCTTGCTTATAGGTTATAACAAAAGGTAACGCAAAAAAGAACCAAAAGAAAGAGGATTTGTTTGGGGGNAAAGTTAAACACATAAACCTTTTAATTATCTTATAAGTATGATTATGTAATTTATGCTAATTACCATGGAATCTCGATTTTAAGTGCCTACCTAATACGTATACCTTGTTATTAAGTATGAATTTCACCTGCACGATTTCATGATTGTTCTATCATTTCGTTATTCAAGTGGATCATAATATTTAACATAACCCATTAAAATTGTACTTTTTTTCCCATGCACCTAAGGCACATTTTATAGCGTGCTTTTCCTCTAGATCTACAAATAAAGAAGTAATAAAATGTAATAAAGCATAAAATAAAAGTTGTGAACTTTTGTGAAGCCATTGGGGATCGTGAAGTCATAAACTGTTGCACGTATAACTTTGCACTGAATCTCACACTCATCTTTTCTTATCTCTCCCCCCTCCCTCCTCCTCCCCCCTCCCAGCTCTCCCCGCTCTCCAAACTACATACCCATTTTCCATCACTTGTATCCGCCTCCAATTATGACAGCTCACGCGCGCACAGCAGGGCCAACTAATTTCGGGGGTACGCTGTCTGAAATACACAGCACAGCCCCCTATTTGGGTCTCGCAGGAGTTCACTACGTATTTGGCTAGGGGGAAACGCTTCAGAATTCGGGAGTTTTTCTAGTCTAAACACATCGGATTGTTCTTGAATCTTAAGAGAAAAATGTTGTCTACGAGTTAGGAATATAATTTGTGTACTTTTTGTTTGCTTCAAACGACATCGCTGCAGAACGAAGTGATTAAATGCCTTTGGAAATACGTTCTATGTCTTACTGTGCTGTCGCATTGGTGCTTTAATCGCTACTTTAGGATGTTTCTTGTGTGGCCAAACGAAGTCTCAGCGTAATCTTGTTGTGCCTTCAGAAACGAACAAAATAAAAGGTAATGTTAGGTGCAGCATTTATGATACAAAGGGCAAATGCATGGAAACGTTATCCTTCGAAAAATCACATGGAACTTAGATCTTAAATACAGTATGTCAATAGTGCAGGGAAAGAGTAAACGTAATATCTTTTTATTACCTAGTTCCACCTACATAATGATTAAATAATAATGGATCCGTGAGAATGAAATTCATTCGTGATAGCGATCTAACATTTTAAACGAGTATTTGATATTAAGGATCTACCATAGACATAAGCCTACTATTACAAAAAAATCTCTTTGATTCTACTGTATACCTTTCACTGCTTGTCTCTGATTTCTGAAGAGTTTTAACTGTTTGACCTTTTACAGCCGAGCGTAGAGAAGGGAGAGACACTAACAAACTCCCTTGAGTATCTGTAACTTCCAATGAGTTGACGGGGACAGTTAATTCCTAAATTAGCCTAAATCTTTATACAGAATTGATAATGAGTCGTTGGTCTCATATTTTCAGGCCCTAAAGTAAAATTCTCTTTATTTTGGACAGCTTCAAATAAGAGATTGTGTTACATATTAAGATGGAATTTAGAGTCCGACTTTTCGCGAAAATTAGAACGTCGTATGTACATGTTGCAATTCTTGTATTTTTACAGGATGGTACCTTAACTTAAATAAAGTGTCTGTTTGGTTTAGAATGGAACAAAGTGCACACAGACTACTCACGGCCTTTTAAAATTTCCAGAGTGTTTATTAATTTTCGAGTATTGATAGCTATTGACTGATTTTTGAAGCACGGCCCCTATATTCATGTGATATCAGTGACAGGCTTGTGGCAGCCTAATTAACCCTGTAGGACCCATTGTGCCATATTTGGCACAGGAGATCTGAGAATGTATCCTATTATGTTATGCCGTTAATGAAACGGGATTCCTCAACGAAACAGTGTACCATATATATTATATCATCATTGACCTCATCTTGACAAATGCACTGAAAAGTTAAATTTCCCTGGCTCTGTGTTCATCCTAGCCATGCGCAATTTTTACCAAATGCATAGAAAAATGTATTTTCTAACAATATGTTTAATCGTGGGTCTTAGAGGGTTAAATAGAGCACAAATATGATATTATTAAACAAATTTAGGTATCTCACTCTCACTAGTCCATATCTTTTACCTTTTTTTTGTTCCTTTTTCATTCGCAGCTTTTCGAGTCATCAAGAAACCATCACATCTTGCATACCATCTTAGCCCCGTTCCCGAGTTATCTAAGAAGATTCTCAAGTAATGGATTACAGTCAGCTCATTATTGCTTGCTGCATTTTCTTTCTAGGTAGGTAGTCTGGTGTCTTCATTGAATGGAGAATTGGTTATTCAAATATTATTATGCTTTGCCATTTAAAGACTCGCCCTGGGCATAAAAAGAGAAGACAGGCATGATGGGAAACTTCCGTAACTTGAATTCAGCCGCACACTTCACACCTGGGAGCTATAATTCCGAAATTCATGAGCAAAATATTTCATACCGCATAGCTATTAGCAGGTTAGTAGATTACAATCCCTCTGAACATTACGGTAAAGAAAATTGATATAAAAACATACACTAGCAAACAGTATTTGAAATATGAACACAAATCCGTCTGAGTTGAATGTAGTGTTCATGACCGTTTGTAGACTGGGCTATTATTCCGAATTTGATGGCCAAAACATTTCATACAGTATAGCTAATAGCAGGTTGTTAGATTACCGTCTCTCTGAACATAACTGTAAAGAAAATTGATATAAAAATATACAGTATTTGAAATATGAAAACAATCCATCTGAGTCAGGGCAGTTTTCATGACCATTTGCAGACTGAGTTATTATTCCGAATTTGATGGGCAAAACATTTCATACCTCATAGCTATTAGCAGGTTATTAGATCAACGTCTTTCCGAACATGACAGTAAAGATAACTGATACAAAAACATATTGTATTTGAAATATGAAAACAAATCCTTCTGAGTTGAAGTAGTGTTCACGGCCACGGCTGGGTTTTCCTACGGACGGTAACGATCGGATAGCGTAACTCTGAGTCTATATCTGGATACAGCAATAGACCTAATATCCTATTTATCAGCTTCGTTCAAGACAAACTTTAGGATGAAAGATAAAAAAATTTTTTTGTCCTCTGGCACCGCAGAATGGAGATAAGGACTGAAGCGACGATGGGCACTTCGGGTTGACTTCGGCAATCTTCGGTCCGCCATTTTGCTTTATATGAGTCAAGTGTAATCTCCTCTTTTGCATACGCCATCACTTTCTACATAATTCATGTACATAAAATTTAACGTACAAAGTAAACTATATTATGCATCAGAATGTCAGGCCAAACGTGCAGGGTATAGGTCTGTAAAGACATTTAGTATAGCTACTAGCGTAAGTGAGAAACTGATAAAGAAAGGTCGAATCGGAAGAGCAAACAGGGGCCAGGCAGGCGATCCTAATCTAGTCTAGCCCAAAAACTCCGTTCGATGGATGCATGTTCTATATATCAAAGCATGAAGAAATAATGGAAACTACTTATAGCACTTTTCACATCTTGTAGTTTCAGTTTATTTGCCAGCCAAAGCATATTATCAAGACATAAAGAAAGGCTATGGAGTAGATCTACAGGTATCTGTTGAAAGTCACACTCTGTCAAGTCTAAGATGTGTTCACGACCTGATCTCCCGTTATCCAATGTTTCAAAGTTTATTAAAACTCCATCAATGTGGTTCAGTAACCCATATTCCCACTTATCAGCTTCGGTTCTAGATCAGACCCTACCTTTCCGCGTAATTTCATTAAGATGAGTGGGTAAATAATGGAGTCATTCGAATAATAAAAACACACTCGTGTAAAAACACAACCTGCATGGGGCAGATAATTATGCACGAATTATTTAAGCTACATGGGCATAATACGTGCCTTGACATTATTTCCTTTATCTCAAAGCAATCATTCATGCCAGATCTGCCTAATTTCGTACAGCCATTTTTCAGTTATTAGTTTGATGGCACGGGCCTTGTTATTACTGTATGGAAATATAATGTAGATGTGCCAGTTATAATTAGACCAGTTAGCCAGTTTTTACTGTAGGAAAGGGTACCAGGCTTCGGGTGTTGAAACAGGTTTGTACTACAGTTCCGCTGATGGAACTATGAAAGAAATCGTTATTATTCTTTGTGAAACTCGTAAATAGTACCGGATTAATCTGTTAGCAAGAATCCCATATGCTACGGGCCCTGAATTTTGGAGGGTCCCGAACAAAATCTTTCAAGCTGTCTGGTGGGAAAGGGAGTCCTAGACCAGGTTTTTTTGACTGCATTTATATCGTATTACTGGTATTGATTTTTTTCTTTGGGGAGGGGGGAGGTGGGGGGAAGAATCACGGATGCACGCCTTTATAGTGTGGTCACAGATCTGATCAAGGAAATGTCTGTTTACAAGAAATCTGGTGAAGTATTCGTCATCCATTTCACCAGACAAGTTGCAAGCATTAAGTATGGAGCCTTAGAAAATGCGAGGTCTATAGCATTTGCAACTTTTACTAATAGGTTTATCCCGCACTGTCTACTTGTGTATGTATTTCGAGTACACGAGCTTTGAAATCGTGAAATTTTCTGTGGGACTACTTTGGAAGGTAGAGGCGTAAATATAAATCAAAGAAGGTAGATGACCATGATTTGCAGTGGCTACGTAGCCTACTTTATTCGTACGCTGAAGGGTCCAATTCATTTCCTAGAGTCCTGGTGCTGCTGGCAGGGTTCCCGTGTCCATCCGAGATTAACATAATTGATTTCAGCTCGATTACCCTAGCGTTTTTTAATCGTGTGTATAGGATCATAAAATGTCGGGTGTCTTTCTTAACTTCGGATGAACATGGGAAGCCAGCCAGCATCTGGACTACTAGAAAGATTTAGGGAAGATGCAGTATAGCTATTAGACAAGGCTATTATTTTTCATCTCTATGTTGCAGAGTAAAAGATATTCCACTCTGTTTGAACCAACGAGATAATATTCGTAACAGAACAGTTTTCACTTGTTAGGTTTGTTACACAATCGACCCCTGGGAGCACAAGTATCTCAAGTCGACTTTTGCAAAAAGGGACTTGAGATACTTGTGTCCCTAGGGGTCGCAGTAATACCCAATTTCAAAGTCAAATAAAGGGAGAGGGTAAGGGGATGGAGGCAAGCCGGGGATGCTAACGAGAGTTTCGATCTTCAGAAGGCCTGCTTTGGCATGAAACACCTCAATTCTTCTCTCAAGCAACATTCGATATGACCTGACATGACCCTATTTTGCTCCAAAGTAACCTCTTATTTCACCTTGAATTACATCACCACTGACCTTGCATGATCTATATTAGAACATTTATTTAAAGCTCAAAAGAATGTACTCATAAACTTTAAAAAAAAATATATATTTAAGCTCAAAAGAATGTATATTTGACATCAAGGAACTTCATTTGACCTCAAATGACCCCAGTTTGACCTCAAATGACCTCATTTGACCTCTCGCATTTTTATCGCCCTTGACCTTTCCTTTTCACCTTTTGTGCCCGTATCAGCAGATCTGATCCGACTGTCGCAGACGGCGAGCTGTGACGTCATAAAAATCTACGCTGACATTCAGAGGTGCAAAACCGAACACAATGTGACATCGGCTGGGCAGGAACCAGATATGAGCGACATAAACGAATTTTGCAGGTCTGTCCGTCGGTCTTCGTATTCTGTCTGTGTTTATGTATGTGGCTGTCTATTTCTCGGACGCTCGTCTGTCTGTAAGCTGCCTCTTTGTCCGTCTCTCTGCCTCTTCTAAAGTTAAATTATCTATTTGTGTCCTGAAACCATCCCTTTATCACTTTTATAAAGGTATTATCTTAAAGATGCTAGCGTTTGATAATTTTTTTTTTTGTAACTATAAAAACAGGGAAATCCTCGGTCATGGTAAATCTTGAGGGTAAACAGCGCCTGATAAAATTTCTTATCCCTTTTCAGGGCGCTGAAAGATGAGAAGAGTGCATTGCCATGCAATCATTAACTGGTTGCTGATGTCACTTGGTGTAGAGTCTTTCCTATTTAATCCTAGCTTTCGGATCGTGAAGTTCACTCTTTATGTTCGCAACTAGAGGGAGGGGGTGATGTTGATTTCTTAATCTCTCCCCCAAATTTCTCATTCGTAAAAATCTGTATTTACCAATTTCGTTGTTCACAAATCATGACCTTTATGCTGTCCAACCCCATGAAAAGAAAAGAAGTAACAGAAAAAAAAACCAACACATGCCTTATTTGACAAAATTCTGTCCCTCTGAAGAATTTCAATTCTTTCGCCCTCCTTAGTGGAGATCTTTCTATCTAGACTACGCCTCTGTCTTGCTCACTCGTAAAGTCTGTAATATCCAATCGATATCTTCATCCCCAGGTCTCTCGAGGCATCTCGCTTGTGCACCAAAATGGCCGTAGATTCATGTGACGACGAAAATGTGAAAGCCTCGATGAGTCCCCAGATCCAGCAATACGACACATTAAAGCAGTCCTCCTGTAAGTTACCCATCCTCCAGCATCCGATAATGTTCGTGTTGACGTGTTAACTCCCAGAGGCCAACAGAAAGTCGAACAGTACAACAACAAAACGAAGCGAAAGAAAAAGACGCTGAAATTTACAATTTACAATGCCACAAAACCGGTACGTTGAAAGTTTTGATTTTTTGAGGAAAGATGCGAGTATAAGTATAGCACCTTCCTCGGCGATAACAGTGAACAAAGAAGAAAAAAAACAAACCAACAACATTGCAATGAAAGCAGAAAACTAATCAAGATGGAATGAACATTTTTTTTTTTTAAGCATAGACAGCGGAGTAGGAAAACAGCGGAGTAGGAAAATGGTGAACGGCCATATCCCACAAACTGAAGCATATCCAAACTTTGTTACAATTTTGCTCAGAATTTTGAGTCAGCGTGACCGAATGGTTACTCAATATCCAAATTTTCGATTAACTCAATATCCAAAGGTTGGATTTCTGATTATGGTCAGGTTGTAAGTGGCTTGGGAAAGTATTTCATCCACATTTTCCTCAGTCCGTAAATGGGTACCTGGCTAAAGATAAACCCAGAATGCCAGTGGTCAGCTCCTGTAAATGTCAGGGAATTGAGATGAGAAAGTCCTAGAGTGATAAGGCCTGCTGGGGTTATAATAGTGTGAAATTGCATGAGCGGAC
Source organism: Ellobium chinense (assembly GCA_033807755.1). Classification (NCBI taxonomy): domain Eukaryota; kingdom Metazoa; phylum Mollusca; class Gastropoda; order Ellobiida; family Ellobiidae; genus Ellobium; species Ellobium chinense. The sequence goes on from JAWQUT010000979.1 coordinate 26,573, forward strand.
ATTAGCCTGGATACGGGACTTATATTCCGCATTATTATTGTTATTATTATTATTCACAAAGTAATTATGAGAAATGAGAACTTTTCAGACCGTCATGTGACCTCATTTCTCTCATTTCTCATTTTTGTAGAATCGGACGTTTTACGTCAGCACGGACAAAGATGTCTAGTCTACCCACCTTTTTATTACAAGCAATAAGTCAAGCTCTTCTCTTGTTCGGAACATTTTCAATGTCTAAAGTTGTCTTTCACTGTACTTAAAATATGAACGAAAGAAAGGCGAGGAAGGGAGAGTGAGAGAAGAGGGAGAGAGAGAGGGGGAAGAGAAAGAGACAGGGTAAGGAAGAGGAAGAAGGAGGGAAGGAAGAGAGAGAAAAAGAGAGTGAAAGAGAGAAAGATAGAGAAAGATTGAAAAAGATATTAGTTTATAACACATGCATGTTTAAGTACAGTTTTTATTATTCTATAGCTTGCAGTAGACGACTGCATATGAAATCTTAAAATGAACTGTTCTAATAAGGTGTTTAAAATACATACAATATCTATATCTATATATATATTATATCTATATCTATGTCTATATCTATAGCTATACATACGGTGCAGCTTCGATAATACACTCACAAGTTTATGATGGTGTGTTATCAAAAGTTTTATGTTATATCCAAGGTGGATTTTATAAGACACAAAGAAGTAGAGATTGTTGGATGGGAGTGTTAGGTAATGGTTGTGTTAACAGGTCCACTCTGCCGTTTATGACAAAAAGACACATACGCAGTAGAAATTGTATTGCAAATTATGTGCATTTTTGTCATAATAAAACGGTTGCACTGTTTTGCTTAGGCATGTTCAGGGCGCGACACATTTGAAGTATAAACGTACACATACTCCAGCATTAGAGATCTAGAACTAGCTATTGTCATGTCCGCTTGAGATAGGTTTTCATTTGAGCACATCCTTGTACAGCCCTGCTCAATCTCATCTTCCGCTTGGTTGCAGGAGCCAAATTGTAAAAAATTGTTAAAATCCTCTTTGAGCCATCTAATAAAAATTTCTCCTCGAACAACAGGAACGTTCCGAGATGATCAAGGCTAATCTGCAAGTCTGGTGCCACCACTGTGCTCAGATTTTATAGGTCTACTGTTTTCAGTGGAGGTCCTTCATTTAGATTTTTCATAGTTTTAAACTAGATGAAAAGAGGTGAAAAATTTGGCCTTCTTTTACAGATCACAGGCTCGCATAAATGAAATCCCCTGAAGCTGTTGGGAAACACTGCCTGCAACAATTATTGTTTTACAAATTCAAGACTGAATTTTACCACTTTTGCAGTGTGGTTTCATGTTAAACGATTATTTGTACTCTGCTACGATCAACTCTGATAGCCCAGTTGTTTTTTTTTTGACCAATTAGGCTCTTGCTACGGTTATCATAATCCTTTACATGTTCTCATGGAATTGTACTTTAGTGGATTCCATAATGTTAAAGTATGCCTCATGCAAGTTCCAGTGATCCAGTTCAGTAATATAACTCTCTTTCTCCTTCTCTCTCTCTCTTTCTCTCTCCACCCCCCCTCTTTTTTTTCCTTTTTCCCTACCCTCTCTTCTATAGCTACCATTAGTCAATAGTTCATATTCACTCATCTTTTGAAATTAGGGGTCATAGACCTCAGGCTGTCTGGGTACATACTGTATTTTCTTAAACCATCCCATGTCAGGTTCTGGCGGTGGCTGCACAATAATCGAGTTGCACAAATGCTCACAGAAGATACAGCAGCCAAAAGAAGAAAGCATTGTGGAAATCTGTAGGTGAGTATCTTTATGTAAACCAATCTTGCCCCCCCCCCCNCCACCCCCCACGACAAGTGTCTGTCTCTGTCTCTGTTGATTTAGTTTGTTCATAGTGAAAGAGTGGCTAACTTTTGTGAGACAATCAAACTAACTTAAAAAAAAAAAAAGAAAAGGGGCGGGGGGCTATTGCCACATGTCAAGGCAACTGACTGGTTGTTGCGAATTTAAAGACACATAGATATTTTGCTTCTGTTGGTTGATAAAAACTTGTGATTACCTGCTTTACTTATGGAATCAAGAAAGTAAATTTAATGTTTTCAAGATCTTCTCCTTCGCAAAATCTGTTATCTTTCCTGTCTGTCTCTTTCTGTCTGTCTGTCTGTCTGTCTGTCTGTCTCTCTCTCTCTCTTTTTCTGTCTGTCTGTCTCTCTCTCTCTCTTTCTCTCTCTCTCTCTCTTTCACTGGAATCTTCTTGTCGAGTTAAGCTGTCATTCTTGACGATTAAAGCATAACCATTGTGATACTTGGAGGAGGTAAAGATTTAGAGTGGGAATTGATGCTGAAGTGAATATTAAATGTAACTTCAGCGCTTTAAGCATTCGACACCCATGTATGCTGAAAAGAGGGAGAAGAGCACAGACACTACCATATCATTTGTGGAACAGTGTGGTTGAGTGGATATAGCAATGGACTCTGGACTAGGAAGTTCTGGGTTTGATTCCTGCCACGGTCATGTTTCTATCTCGAGGAAAGCATTTTATGAACAGTTTTTTTCATTCTGTGAAATGATGACATGGCCATAGGCAGTGGAAATTATTGGCAGAATGTAAAATGATCAGCCGCCGTAGAATGGCACCAACACTGTATGGTTTTCAAGTATTTCAGAAAACTGCTGAGTGGTTGAATCACCTAAGCGGGCAGTTGTGGGCAGGTCAGGCTGCTCAGTGAACTATTGCCTGGAATTTCTAAAGTAGCGTCCCTTGTTGTACTGGCCAAGAGATGAAAGAAATAGCTAGTACTTAGTACGCACATTAACTCCTGATAGCCCCAGAAAGGGCGACTCCTTTTTGTGGTATCGGTTGGCTGAAGTATTAACAAACTGAAGTGAAGAGAGCCAGCTCCTGTTTTTAGCCTCGCTAATCACTGCACCTTGTTCGGCCTGCAGCTGTACGATCTCAGCCGGAGTTTTCAGGCACATGAAAAAGTCACCCTGTTCCGTCTGTTCTCCCTTTCTCTTCCGGTGTACACAATGACGGTTATAAGGCTGGTAAACATTGTTTATTATTTTTATTATTATTATTATAATCATCATCATCATCGGTGGTTTATGTCCTGAATTTATATTAATGGCCTGGAGCCTAGAAATTACATTAAGTCTTGAATCCCGAAAAATTTTGAATCTAAAAACTGGTGTGTCTTCAAATGTCACCAGTCGCGCTTATAATGTCCGTGGTCTATACCCATGACTAATCCTCATGTTTTATGCTGGCACTGTCTGTGAAGGGAGCCCCTTATGTATCAAATGCCAGCAAACGGACGAGATAATTTCTGAATATCGATACCTTTACACCAGTACTTCATACCAAGACTCTAGCTCAGAAATGTTGATACTACTTCGATCCTAATCTGAGAGACAGTTATAGTGCCAGTAGGGCGTAGGCTACACATTGGTTAAAAAAAAAATGAGCAGTGATCGAAAAAATCCTACCAGGACGTTGAAAGTAATATCTTGCCTGACATTGCCCCACGAGGAAGGCCTGTAATGGAACTCCTTACTTTAACTGCTATCATGTGTCTTGTATTGAAATCAGTTTTTATCTCCGCCCTATCCTCAGTCCCGAGTCGAAATGCTTTCCTAGCCGGGTAGATATAAGATCACATCCCCCCCTTCCCCCTACCCCCCCCANCAAAAAAGTTAGTTTCTCAACGGTTTACGATCCAAGTGGGTCTGATGCGCAACATAATAAAAGTCTACCAAAATGTGAAATCCGGAAATGTGTTATCCGGAGAAGTGTCAAGCCCGTGAAACCAATCTCAGGCCAGCATTTTCATGAGTATCAGAATGGGAACATAATCGAGCGTATTTATACACGAAGCGAGAAGCGCGATGGCTGAGTATCGTGCCACTCGCAGATTCAGATAGATCTATCAGTCTGACACTCCGAATACCCGACTCTATAATAAAGGTCGTTGGCCTGATCTCATGACCAGACAATCAATATCGCTCGCGCACCCGGCAGAGTTCTAAGTCTACAACTTGACTCATCTATTCCAGCCAACATTTTTCTTTCTATTCTTGGGAAATTGGGAAATGGAGGAAAGAAGGGTCACAGAATAGTTTACCCGTGCTCAGAGATTCCCTAGCGTGGAATTCTATCCCTAGCGTGCAATTCTCTCATTGGCAACTCTCCGGGAGCATGAACTAAAAATGCAAGCAACGCCTGAATGCATTTTTTTTTTTACTTTTAAAGAAATAGATGTACCACGATTAAACGAAATATGCTATAAAGCGGATTACTATTTAGCGAAGTCACTGCATCAAGCTTATGACATGTGTCCTCGCGTTCTCCGAAGATGCTAGCGTAACTTAAAATATTTCGTGGCTGGTAGGGGGATGGGTAGATGGGTGTGGGAAAGAAGGTAGGGGGACTTGGAAAAAGAAATACTAGAAAAACTACAATTATATTCCCTTCTCTAATTTGTTTCTTACACTTTTTGCCTCACATTTCTTCTCTTCATCATTCTCCACCTCCCCCTTGTCTCTTTCCCCTCAATTTCTCGTTCTCCATACTTCCTAGATGTAAAGAGATGAAATTCAGAGACAGTTATTCCGTCAGAATAATAATTGAGGGCTTGCGCATTAACAATTGCATATCTTCCAATCGTAAAATTTACATTAACTTTGCATGTTGAACGCCACTAAGATGCATTTGTGTAAATCTTACGAATGTAAGAGATCCCATCGTTAATGCCCAAACTCGCAGTTGCGATCACACGGACCTTGCATTACATGTGACGTCGCGTCACGCAGAAAGATGCCGGACTGTTTCATTTTTTTTCTTCATGCATCGGGTTGCAAGCGCTCGTCGCAAGGGAGAGATCATGGGTCCTTTCCAATTTAGGAAACCATATGTCTCGTTGTGAGTACGGACACAGCTAGCTGTACGAATGGCTTTAGCCACAGTAAACCATGGTGTTACCCAAAAGGAATGTGCAGTGGCAAATTTATTGGCATGGGCACGATGGGCACACGTCCAGGACCCCACATCGGAGAACGAAACTTTTCTTCTGGAGACAAAAGACGGAAGAAGAGAGAGAGAGAGGGGAGAGAGAGAGAGAGAGAGAGAGAGAAAGAGAGAGAGAGAAAGAAAGAGAGAGAGAGAGAGAGCAGAGAGNGAGAGAGAGAGAGAGGCGGAAACGAAGATAGAACCGACGAATGTTAATTTGTATCGCTAAATCTGCTGCCATGGCGGAGTTTGCCTTCAAAAATGGTCGCTTGATGGTATCAAAGGGGGCTGCCCATAATTTTCTTGCTCAGTCTCCCGCCCCTGCATGAATGCATTACTGAAAACTAGGATTCTCTATTTTCGTAACGAAAGTATTCCCCATAAGTCACAAGCATGAAAAATCTTCCTCAGACATACATCTTGGGTTGTCCAAAAGCACAGAAGAGCCCTCCAATCTGACCTAAAATCGATACAGTATCATAAAGCCCATAACAAGAATCGAACCCAAGACCTTTTGATCATGAGTACTAATGCTATATCATTCGACTACATACACAGCCCATCTGGATTTAATAGCATAAAGAAAGGAAGCCTAACATTCTTTCACCTACTAACAATTTCAGTAATATTATATGTCAAGGTCAGTGAAAGAGGTCAAGGCCTGCTTGACCCAGGTGCTCTCCGATTGTGAGGACAAGACAATGAGGAAGAGGGTGCAAGATACACTCAAAGAAATGAGAAAGCAGGAGGATCAGTGTGAGAATAATTCCATCCATCCATCCATCCATCCATCCATCCATCCATCCATCCATCCATCCATCCATCCTCGTAGCCAGCATGTCTGCCATCCATCCATCCATCCATCCATCCATCCATCCATCCATCCATCCATCCATCCATCCATCCATCCATCCATCCATCAGTCTCTCCGATTATTCGTTCATCCATCATTCCGTCACCAATAATGTAATATTAATTTTCCACCATTCAGGTGTCAAGATGCAAGTGCACGGATCTGCCCCAAAAGGTAATTTATGTGTCCGTTGGTCTGTCAGTCTGTCTATGCCTGTCCTTTCTAGAGTGGATTAATTTCCTGGAGGATAATTATTCATTTACCATCCCCACACCCGTCCTTCCCCCCCCCTCCCCTTCCCCC
>JAWQUT010000979.1:58891-101432 GCA_033807755.1 Ellobium chinense
CTATGTTGTTTTATATTATTTATTTTTATATAAGATACTGGCAAACAGACACACACCCTGACAATTTAATCATATTGATCAAAGTCCACAGTAACACCAATTAATACAAACCTCCTGAAATTTACAGTTGAAACAGTTTAAAATCTTTATATGATGCTGGGGTATTACATCAACAGTAAAAAGAAATTAAATAGTAATAGCTGACACTTGAAAGTAAATAGTAATCAATCATTGTCCATGGCAATATCAAATACGTACCAGTGAGAGCAACCGACATAATTTAGTGGCTTCAATTCAGACTCTCTGAAAATTGCAAGAGCAACTGAAAATTTCTGTACTTTTCGGTTATGTCATGATTAAAGGATTTTCAAGAGGAGACTAAATGCTGTAATATCAGACATAAACTATATTATGAACAAAATAAAGAAAGGAAATGATTTTTGTGTTTCCTAACTGTCCTCTCGCTACCACAAATTTTTATTTCTCTCTTAGTCTTAGTCTCTCTGTTTATTTCTGCTAAACAGCCTATCTATGGTTGTCTGTGCCTTTTTATTTTTTCTCTGTATGGTTTAAGCGGCAAATCGAGGTGAAAATTATTTTAGATACCGTTATGTTGGTCACAGATGACCCCCAAGGGAGCATTCTGTAAAATATCCGTGAAACCTTTTGAAGGTTTTGAAAGGAGGAATCGGTCTTCACGATGAAGATAGGAATGAGATGAATCCTAGTATGAGTTAGGTGAATTCCAGGGACAAAGAGGAGAGGGGAGGGAGAGAGAGAGACAGGAGCAACAGGGGAAAGAAAGGTGGTAAGGTAAGGGTCTAGGGGGAAGAAAACAGGGGATAAGAAAGACAACAAAAGTAATGAGCGAGGGAAGAGAGAGAGAGAGAGAGAGAGAGAGAGAGAGAGAGAGAGGGGCCAACCAAGATGCCTTGTCCCCTGAGTCACTTTTTTTCTTCTATTACCTCAGCCCCTCGCTTTTACCTACTTCTTCTATCCTCTTCCTTTCTCTCTCTCTCCTTTTCTCTCTCTCTCTTTCTCTCTTTATCTCTCTCTCTTCAGCCCAAAGACATTATATAATATGTATTGTATACGTATATTGTACTTACTCATTCACCCTTCCCCATCTCGTTCCTGCTGCTGTGCTCAACTTGGCACGTCCATGCTATGGTCCATTTCATTCTTCTCGTTGTTCGTGAATACCGGTTCTCTCCTTCCAAACCACAAAAGTGCTCATAAGTATTCTTCAAAGTATTCCCGTGGTCATCTCTGACCAATACAAGGATGTCAAAATAAAATTCACGTCCATGTGCCAGCTTTTTGACCGGCTCTTCATAGCATGTTGACTGATATATGGCTAGAAATGGAACTAGCACCGCCCCCTGAGCGCAGAGAACATTGCCCGAGACATTGGTGTACTGCCAATCAAATGCTATCCTGCTATGCGGCGTATACACATCTGAGTTTGCTCCTCAGACAAATGACATTTTTATATAGTCTAGTCAGAATCGGAGGCCAGTGAGAGTTGATCAAACCATGCAAGCAAAAAAAAAAAAAAAANGGAAAAAAAAAAAAAAAACAGGCACAGACCGCCTAGCACAGACAACCAAACATAGGCTATGCAAACGTTAATAGAAATACTCAAACAGTGGTCAGACAGATGCTCCTTTTATCAGATCTTTATCCTGCCTTTTTAAAGATTACAGCAACTGCGATTAAAGTCGAGTCGTTGTGCAATCCATGGTTTTTGAGTTTAACAGTAACGTCTCTCTATCATGCATGAAAAGAAGGCATCAAATTTTGAACCGAGGGGTATTATCATATGTGGATAACTGTCTTAACATAACCAGTCTAGCTTGCCTCTTGCTTTCTGACGTCATGCCTCAGCCTGGCGTTAATAAATAATGTAAATTTTTAAGGCTGTAAAGCAGATAGCTACCGGTGTCTCGGTTGTTACGTGGACCAGATTTGTACTACTGTAATGTTCGCCATTGTTTACATTTTCTGTTTTCAGATAATATCTATTCGCTAGAATGCGGCACTGAAGATTAACAAGATAAGAATAACGACCATAAAGATCATTTATAGCGGTGACAATGATAGTGATCATCATACCTTTCTGTAATTGCTTCTGCTGCTTATCTGCTGCTTTGTCGGGCTCTTCGCTCAACACTTGATGTCTGTTGTTGCCACTTCGCCACTTTATATCTTACACGAGTATATTCACAATGGATCATGACCCAATGAAAATCATATGGCTGTTTATATGGCTACACATGATATCCAGCCAGCGTGTACAATGAACATATCGATTTACGTAATCAATTGTCTTGGGCTACGTCAAAATGTCGTTTTTCTTTTTGTCTTTTTGTTATCGAGATATCACGCTCAGAGAGTGTCCGGGTCCTTCTGACACCAAAGTTTTGTTAGCGACAAAATACAAAAATTTAACCACTTCGACAGGAAAAAAATAAGCAGTGGCAAGTGCCAAGTAAGTATGCATTCTATCTCATTTTTTGGGAGGGAGATTAGATCAACAGTTATGGTATCAAATTCATCTCCAACTGCATGTTGTTGTTTTTTCTGAATTTTCACCGCTGCAAGAGGATGGCCCTACCATATCAAAAAACCCAATCTCAGGCCAGAATAAAGCAGTGGAGAGGCCTCGGAGTATTTTTAGTAGCAGACCCGGTGAAGACTCAAGAGTCACTGTGTCCGAGGATTTAAAAAAAAAAAAAAAGAATGAAGAGACGATTTATGAAAATAATATTAGTAAGAGTACTAGCCTAATAATAACTGTCCATGAAGATTGGTAACAAATTACTCCGAATAGGGCCAAGTGATCCTAGGGGACGTTAAATGTAGCCAAGTAGACTGGAAAATAAAACTCGTCGAAAGAATTTGCAGAAGTTGTGAGTTGGAAAAGTAGCAGGGAAGGTTTCAGACAAACAAAGAAACTATGACAACCGCCCAAATTTTGTAAAGTACATATTATTGATCACCACAGCTGATGTAAAACTGCCAAAATGTTCTCAAGATTAACGAAAATATAACTGAACTTGCTGGAACGTGGCTGTTTAGTTATCCGCCATAAATATTATAATGATACAGTATAAATGCAACTTGTCATTAATAAGTTCCTGCGTTTGACCTATAGACGTTGGATTTTTGTGCTGGATCCGATGAGAATATACCTATATGTTTATTGTCTCCTAAAATTGCCGCCATATCGCTGGGTACACATAATACACCAATGTAACTTATATACTTGAGCTGATTAAACAGCTGTTATTGTTAGTGAGAAAGCGATGAAGATGGAGATTTTCAAACAAGGAGGTTTTCAGGTTCTGTGTAGAGTGTCAACGGCTTGCCCGATGTCTTGAAAATGGGAGAAAGGGAAGATCTGCGCTAATGAAGGTGTGAGGGCTAAAAATAGACATATTTATTACAACTGCGCAACAACAACAACTGCATCAAAAACAGCACAACAATAACAACAAATTGGAATTATGTAGGAATTGTTACGAGAGAGAAAAAAGGTGAGTAAAAGAAAAGGACAAAAAGAGCAAAAAGTTGGATTTCCAGAACCACCACAGAGAAGAATTTGGCTTTTATTGTGTCCTCAGCTCAAAATGTCTGAAACACGGGTGTAGAGGGATGGTTTATTTCCTTTTAAAAAAAGGAAATCAATAAAGGTTTAGAAATGAAACTTTTTAGACTGTCAAAACAAGAATGTGGTAATTTCTACAAATATTTAAAAAAACAACACAAATTATGTAAAAATTATAACAACAATTAAAGTAAAAAAACAAACAAAACAAAACAAGATAGACCAGACAAACAAATTACGTGGTAATTGTTACACAAATGAAAGAAAAAAAACCCGCAAAATGCACTCTGCAGTTTTTGCAAAGATATGGGAAAAAAGCATACCTCCCAAAAAGTAAGTTGGAATAATTGCAATAAACAAGCCACAAAGAAAGTGCTTTGGGGGTATTGCAAAAAATGAAACAAACAAAACTTAAAAAACAAAACAAAACAGAGAAAAAGAGTAGGTGGGAGCTGTTGCAAAAATGACACAGAAAACAAAGAAAGTATCTCGAGACTGTTGCAAACGAAAAACAACGATGTGTGTCGGAATTGTTGCAAAAAAAAAAAAAGAAGCAAAAAAAGTGAAAAAAAAAAAGAAGCAAGTATGGGATAGTCGTTGCAAAAAGAGCAAATTTTAAAAAAATGATAGAAAAACTGCGTGAGAGTTGTTGCACATATAACGCAAAAAAACAACAAAAGTGTGTGGGTGTTGTTGCAAAGGTGAAAAAAAAAACAACAACAATCAAAGAGCACGTGGAAGTTGTTGCAAGAAATAAACCAAAAACATTGTCGCAAAAGCTATCCAGAAAGGCATAAAGATAGGTCTAGTGCTTGGAGGTTGTTGCAAAAAATGAAAGAAAAAATATAGAAAGTACGTGGGAGTTGTTTCGGGAAAAACGTATAGCAGGGATGACAATACAGTAACTATTGTAGGGGTGGGAAAAGAAGAACGAATGTAACTGGAAATTGCGAAAGTGCTATCTATCTATCTATCTATCTATCTATCTATCTATCTATCTATCTATCTATCTATGTCTGCCCTGTTGCCTGTCTATCTGTATGTTTGTCTCTCTGTCTGTCTGTCTACCTGTCTGTCTGTTTGTCGATCTGTCTGTAAAAGTGTGTATGTAAAGGTGTGTGACGTGAGTGAGTGAGTGAGTGAGTGTGTGTGTTTGTGTGTGTGTGTGTGTGTGTGTGTGTGTGTGTGTGTGTGTGTGTGTGTGTGTGTGGAAGACGTTAGACTGACACGTCACTGTTGGGTCAATTAGAATTGTTTGCATCAGGTATACACGTATCCCAAACACGTTGTCTTAGATCAAGGTATAAATAACGCTGGCTTGGGTACCTGTCATTTTGATTACGCATATTTCAGACACAACAAAACAGTAAGAACAGCTGTGACCACATATCGTTCACCGAGGCACGAAAGAAAATTTCATGCCTCCTGTACGGAATCAGATGCAAGGAGAACAAAAGGATACGACATCCGTGATTTGTTAAATCGTCCATGCCAATAGCCTTAGCTACCACGAATCCCCAACTTCCTCCCTCAGCTGTCCACGTCAGCATTGCTTCAGAGGGCAGGGTTAGGCAGATCTGAGATCAAATGAGCTAAGATCACGAACTTTAGATCAGTTCATATGAACTTGATCTGAGCTCAATAGCTATTTTAGATGAACTGATCTTGATCTTAACTTTACTTATTTTGGCTGTTTGATCTGGACTTAAACTGATCTGTAATTTTCAAACTACATTTCAGCTCAGTTCACAACTTCACATCTACCTTAAAAATCAGAACCTCTTTTTTTTGTGTGTCTTTTTTTTTGTTTGTTTGTTGTGTGTGTCTTTTTCGGAGCAAGAGAAAAGCAAGCGGTTTAAGAGGGAAGGCGGCGTTTTTCACCCAACAAAGTCTTCGTGGGTCAAACTTCGACTTACAACGTTTCACTTTAGCGCATGAAGCCATGACTTCTCCCCGTCTCAGTCCATTTGCCTGTTACTGCTGTTAGATCGGCGTAACCTTATGTGAGGTTATTTGTCCACCACAGTGACATCTCTCTCTCTCTCTCTCTCTCTCTCTCTCTCTCTCTCTCTCTCTCTCTCTCTCAGTGTCTTTGAGTTGGATTGCGAAATGACAAGGTGAATGGGCAGTTATTTCTTGTCCGATATACGCCTTGTGTAGACTTTGTCTCCACCACTTTGAACGACCAATGTGCTGAATATGTTTTTACACGTATAGGTAATCGGACACATGTTTTGTGTTCTTTCATCGACTGCGTCTTCCTCTGCCAGCCCGGTACCCGGCGCCAGGCTGTCTGAAACGTTAGACTGCAGGGCGCGACCATCCTCTTGATGACGCTAGATGTTCTTTGTTCGGCTTGATCATGTAGGATAGACTGAAGCCAAATTCTGATTTGACGCTTACAAAAAGTGTGCTTGTAATTTTGGGTAGCAATGGTCCAGCAATGGATCTTTCATAATTTAGGGACGCTGATCACGAATCCGCTGTATACCAAGCCCGATTTTGCTTTTTACATGGCTCAAATAAAATTGACCATTGAAGTGACCAGTAATGAATCCTTGCAAACTATCCAAATTTTTCCACAAAAAAAAGACCTTGTTAAACTAAGAATTCATCAAAGATTTTATTCATAATGAAAAATGGATGCTGTTTTTGAATAAGCCAACTTCGATGTGATTTATTGCATTTAAATGACCACGTAAGTGACTACTTGTAGAGAAATACACATAATATTTTCAATAACCACGAAGAAGAAACATCTGCTGTTGTTAGAAAGATTCGTGAAACAACAAATAATCAAAACCAATTGTCCTCTCATTCTGGGGTGACTGCGTAAAAAATCTAGCATACACATGATTATGAATGGTCAGATGACCATTAAATGACCAGCTTTTGATATCTATACTATTATTTGATCGGTGACCTGTTCATAAACTGTCTTTAAAGACTTGCTTAAGAATCACAGCTAACATCTCTAAAACGGGCAATTCGGCTGCACACCTTAAGTGACCAGTACTGACCGCTGGTCATTTGCTCGGACAAAAGAGGCAATAACTGAAATATATAAAATTTTGGGACGCTGAATTCAAATATCTCACTTAACATACATGAAGATTTAAAGTATAGCACACTACAAATCATGTAGTCGAGAATGTCTGCAATGGTTACTCTTTATAGGATCGGTTATTAGCTGCCCACTACTAAGTTACAGACCTGTAATGGGATTGGACCCTTTTTTCCTCTATGGGCTATATTAACATTTTGAGCTGCCCTCTGAACCCAAAGTTTTAGCTTTCACCCAGACCCATACCAGACTGGAGTTCTTTATGTGGCCCAAATTTAAAGACTTACCCAGCCCTAGGAAGCCCATTGAAATTTTGAGCGCGGTTGCTATTTGTAAACAGAGCCTACATTTTTCACTGGTCAACGCCAAACCCCTCCTCTTCCGCCTGAGCANAATTACAGGCCTATAACCTACTACCCATATCATTTAAATGACATCAGTTTGTCGTACTTCACTGTGTCACTTTTGCAAAACACATTTGTATAACTACATTAGTGTCTTACAATCTGCCGTATAAGTTAAAAATATCAGGAATGCCGCAGAGTGACCACAAATGACCACGGTTGACCAGTGGTAGCCTCTCAAATATGTAATCTTCCAAACATTTGGTGAGTTGCATCCAAAAAACTGTGAATCCTTAATTGAAAGCTATTAACTGTAAGAATTACATTGAAATGCAATCGTAATACGCTGGGCTGTTAAAAGTTACTTTTAAAAGTAATTGTTACAATTACTTTACTTTTCTGAAAAATGAATAACTGTTACAATCACTTTACTTTTTTGAAAGCAAAGTAACTGTTACAATTACATTACTTTGAAAGTAACTAATTACTTTTCAGTTACTTTTTTTAGTTACTTTCAGGTCTCAAATTCTTGGTTATCCAAAAAACGAAACAAGCGTGCAAAACGTCAACTGGCACGTTTCACACAAGATAACACGGTTGTCTTTTGAGTGTTATCCGTTAAGTCATAGAATTAATATCTAATTTATTTGTGTTGAAGTCTCAAAACAGCAGCCTTTGTTCGTTTTGGTATCAATGGCCATTTATTTTAATACCCTATATTTTTTTTTAATCTGCTTCTTCACAAGGAACATGACAATTTTACCAAGTGCACAGCCTGTTTTAGAGAGAAATCTTCAAAATACAATCCTGTGTGTGTTAGTACAGTGACTTTCAGTCACCCAGTTTGTATTTTATTATTATTCCAGAATCATCTTTATGATCCTTCAATCGTGTTTGTCGTTTATTTGACCCCAGGAATCGTAAATCTCGCTTTACCAAACGCATTGTGTTGAAAGCTTTTTCCCCTGTATACTTTAGGGTTTTTTTTTTGTCAGTGAAATTAAAAATCCATGAGATTTTAGGCTTGGGATTAGAGAATCAGAAAGGATAATCAACTGGTAATTTTGTACCTTTGATCTTCTTTGGCTTGAGACGATAGATTTAATTGCCCCTTCCCTCTTTCTCTTTTAGCTTAATGTCATATTGTCTCATAATATATGCCTGCCTTCCTTCCTTCCCTGCCTTCCTTCCTTTCCTTCTTCCCTGACTTTCACCTTCTCTCCTTCCTTTGTTCAGTCATTCACTCATCTTTAATTAGATAAACACAGTAATATCTTGATACCAACTATCGGTATACTACGCGTTGCTCCTTACTAAGTATACACTGTTAAGCATTATGGTGATATTTATGGACCGACGGCCGCACTGCAAACCAACCACTATTTCCATTACCAAAACCCTCCTACCCATCTGATCACAATGATTTGCTGTAGGAATAGGAGTGTGTAAGTGCTAGATAAAATATGAATTTGTTTGCCCCCGTCCTTTCGCCGTTCCCGGGCGGCACCGGGAAATCTCAGCTAGTGGTCAATATAGAAAACTTTATGTATGTAAGCATTTAAATAAGCATTACAGACATGCTGATATCAAACAACACTTCAGGTGCATCAGCTTTAGACGAAAACACATGAAGCATGGTGCATTTGAAAGGACATAACCAACTTACGTGACAGCAGTTAACAAACGTATACCAATATGACCGTGTGAACATTTAATTTCTAGGAAAGCTATGAATTACAGTAATATAATGACCAATGACCATTTAAAACTGATCACTTAGTGAAAAGAAGACGTTGATTACAAGTGTCAAGACTACAGTCTTCGTAGAGGAAGACGTAGTAGATTTCAACCACTACTGACAAACAAATAAACAAATAATCAAATAGACATCCTGTTGAAATTCATCTCCTTGTTTATGAGCACTCAAGATAGGTATTTCCGTGCCATATTTGCTTTCCATGTTGGCTTTCGTATGTCAGAAATCGTTTTCAGAGAGATTGAAAGATTGCTTGGACCACTTTATAGCCACCCTGTTTTCACTCGCTCCGCTAAAAAAAAAAAATGACAAGACTACAATCTTCGTAGTAGATTTCAAGCACTATTGATAAACAAATAAACAAACAATCAAATAGCAAATAGACACCCTGTTGAAATTCACCTCCTTGTGTGTGTGTTGTGTGGGTGTATCTGTATCTGTGTGTGTGTGTGTGTGTGTGTGTGTGTGTGTGTGTGTGTGTGTGTGTNCAATCAAATAGCAAATAGACACCCTGTTGAAATTCACCTCCTTGTGTGTGTGTTTGTGTGGGTGTATCTGTATCTGTCTGTGTGTGTGTGTGTGTGTGTGTGTGTGTGTGTGTGTGTGTGTGTGTGTATGTGGATGTGTGTGTGTGTTGAGGGGGTGTGATGGAGGGGAGGGAGAATGACGGGTTCATGTATGTGTTGGTGGGTGGGAATTTATAAAAGAAGTAAAGCAGAACAAAAGGTTTCAGTGAAAGAATTCACTGTATGTGTCAAAAAACAACAAAAACAACAACAACAACAAAAAAAACAACATACTCCATTACTTTTGGATTTGTATGTTATTTTCTGAGTTACTTCCGTACTTTACTTTCAGCTATTTAGAAATTAGTATGTTATAATTTAATGAGTAGAGTATGAATGAAATGTCTGAAGGTGGATCACGTGGGGCACAGTATGCTTGAGACTCTTTCATGTTTGTAAAATTATGGATTTTTGTCACTGGCCAAGTGCCTAATAACTTGAACTTGAACTTGTTTATGACTATGAGCACTCAAGATAGGTATTTCCGGACAATATTTGCTTTGATTGCTCATAATAATTATTATGATCCCAGGTCTGCCCAATCCTGCGTCTGTCCCCTTCACCTCTTCCCCAACCAACTTCCTCCTTCAGGGTCGGCCTCAGATTATTACGCCCCACATCGCTGATTACCAATGCGATCCGAGGTTGCGCCTATCTCAATTGCTTACAAAATCATGACGTGACGATGTTTACGCAGCGAACAACAGAGAATCAGTGGTACCGTTACGTGGACACCATGATCTTCATGATCGTTTAGTTTTGCACGGGTACACGTGGTCAGACGCAGGAGCTTGCGCCCAACATCGGATTGCTTTGATTTTTTTGTTCTCCCCGAAAATTCATTTCGGGCCATCAAGCAAGCACGTGACACACACACATGCGCACGCACACGAAAGTAACGAAAAATTAACGGGTAATTTTGTAAATGTTACACAAAAAGTCGGTAACGACTACTTTTTCGTTACTTTAGATGAAGCTTGTAACGAGTAAGTAATTGTTACTCGAAAACTGTAAAGAGTACTAGTAACGGCGTTACTTTTTAATTCGTTACAACAACCCTGGTTGTGTGTTACAGTATTTTCAGCGGTACTTATCTGTGTATTTCAGTATCCTTATAATAATATTATTTTGTGTATGTCGCTCCAATGCGCGTTAAAAAGAAATCACGTGATATGAACTCCAAGGTTATCATTACCAGGATGGTCAAGATGGGAAAATAAACTTTCTGACTTATTTATTGGAACCTTACAAAAAGACCTATCTGAACCTGTTATGCCATATGGTCTCATCTAACCAGTTACACGTTAATATGTCAGAGCCACAACAATACTAAATATGAACAAATGCTTCATATTTTTAGTATAATATTTTTTCCCATTTATTTGGTGTAATTTTATACATCAGCAAGTGGACATCCAAAAAGTGTCACTCTATCTACAAAACAAATGACTTTCCAATACAGATTTGGCCCAATAAACCTATACCAAACACAGCTCAAACTGGCTCAAAGTAGCAGACACAAATAAGGCTTTTTTTCACCAGAATCAAAGTTTCAGGCAAAGTCAGAAATTATTTTTCTCAAGGGTGTTACTTTCTCAAGAAATGTGTGATGCTTTTATGTGCTTGTGCATCGAAAGAATTGTTGAAACATGCTGATAAAAAATATTTGGCTTATATCTTCCTCCTTTTCTTCTTCATGTGAATCTTCATTTACTAGAATGCAAGGCCCACTCCAAAGGCAAACTTGATCCCCTCTGAAAAATTTCAAAGAGACATTATTTATGAGAAGTAATCTCAAAATATGAATTTCGTGAAAATTAGATTCTTGTGCATTAAAGCAAAAATCCACCACTTCTACAGTATTTGCAAACCAAACAAATATCATTAACTTTA
The DNA here is from genome assembly GCA_033807755.1 of Ellobium chinense. Taxonomy (NCBI): domain Eukaryota; kingdom Metazoa; phylum Mollusca; class Gastropoda; order Ellobiida; family Ellobiidae; genus Ellobium; species Ellobium chinense. The sequence continues at coordinate 70,125 of JAWQUT010000979.1, forward strand.
ACATCATCAATAAGAGCAAAATGATAATAAATATATTAGAACAAAAGATACAACATCGCCGTTGGCGGCAGATACAGCAGCTGAAACAACAACATTAAACCGAACTGAAAAAAAGCAATTTCAACACATTGCCATTTTCGTTACATCAAGTTCTGAAAATCTCTGGCTTATACAGCAATTAGTTTTGGTTGTTTCTAACTGGTATCAGATCATTCTTTCATTTATGTAAGCTGAAACTGGTTGCTTAAAAGTCAAGTTCTTCTGAAAGTAGTGTAACTGATGTCGCATTCTGCTGGAATTCCCATTAAACGACTCATTTCCTGTCTACTTTCCAATGTGAATGTCAACAAGAAAATAAATAAATGCTAAAAAGCAACATTATTAATTCCACAAGATTCTTATTCCTGAATACGGTTCATAGTCTTAGAGATAAAAGGTAAATTTACTGACAAGAAAGCTAATGGAAAAAGATCTTTGGTGTTAACCATAACCATGGGCACAGTAAATAAAGTCTTAAAGCTTTTCAAGAAAACTTAGAAATAGTGACCACAGCCAAATGGACCATTTACAAGGACATGCATCACTGGCAAAGGGAAAAGTGGCATGTGTTCATACATTGTAAGGGAAAAGACTAGAGACTAATGCCTAACATAGAAAATGAGATAAAATTCACAATTCCACACTTAAACATGCTTATTGAGAACAGGTGGGATGCTATAAACTGATCTGTTTCATACCAAACATACTTCATATATGTACAAGGACAATCTGTTTAATCAAAATTTCTGCTTAAGAGTTACATTCTTATCATAACAAATTACAGATTTCCTGTTAATTGCAATTTTTGTTATGCCCCTCAAGAGTAGTCTATCACTATCAATTACACAGCATAAAATATCTCCTGTTATACAAATAAACACTATATGCATCAACATCACAATTGTACAGCGACCACAAGACAATATTGCATTATGCCTCTCTTCATAATTAATAATAGCCCATATGGGAGGCTATTTTAAAGACTCTCTAAACCACGTGAGGATAACGCAGGTAGAAAGACAGAGAACATGATGCCCTATACAAATCGCCAATAAGTGAATTTGACCTAATAAGGTATAAACAGTATTTTACTGTAAAAGGGTAGATAATTCACGAGAATTAATTCTTTCAGGATAAATACAGTCTTCAGCTAACCCCTCCTACTGTGAGGTAACAAAGCAGAGAGGGTGAGGAGTAGGCCCAGAGCCAAGACTCATGACACACTTGACTGAAGGAGCACAATCATATAATACATGTATGACACTAGGGCCAAGGGTAAGGCCTATGATTTAAGCAGGCAGCCATGTGTGAAAAAGCGCCCTTTTCAGCAATGAATATGAAAATTATAGTATTCCCCACAACAAAAGTGGCAAAACATGACAGTTTCCTCTGCTAAAAATGACATGCTCTTTTGCTTGGCTGGCAAAAGAGAAATCCACTGGAGAGCTCCCTATCTTTTGTATGAAAAGAGCTCTGCTTCCTTCAAAGGGAGGAGAAAATTGCCATATTTCCCTTAATAAACTCAGAAAGATACCGTTATTTATGCAGGAGTTTTCAACTGTCTTGCATACACAGTCACAGCAGAACTCTGATAAACCAATGGGGAAGCTAAATTTGGCAGTTGTGCATATATTAAGCGGTCAAGATGTGAAATGCAGAACATATTCCTCTTAACTTCAAGATCCAAGTCTATAAGGAAAGTGCAAAATGACACTGCAGAAATGAGCAGAAGTAGGTTGTTCTCCGCTACAATGACAATGTGCTTAGATCACTCTGGCTTTCAGGGTAGGACAGCTAGTGTCCTTGGATGAGGATGAAAAACTAGGCGACCCTGTGGGCACGTTGCAAACATGAAAAATCTTTTGACAGTTTTAAGATGCAGTAGAAAAGGCCTAGTGGCTACCATCTAGGCATTACTGATAGGAATATTCTATCCTATAATTTAGTCTTACAACCAGGAAGGTATAAGATAGCCATGATTGTGCTGATGCACCAAAAAACAGTAACTCAAACAAACTGCTTCACAGATGGTTCAGGGAATAATCTAACTGTGAGCAATATCTTATCTTGACAGATCATGTAAAGCTCTTTGGCTGTCAGATGTATAAGAAATACCCTCCCTCTGCACCACTGAACGTTTTCACTAAACTTCTCCTCACTCCTTTAAATGCCATGGTTGAAACTGTCTCAAAAACGTTTTACTCACTCTGTGGCCCCTACAAACTGTACCAGTGGATCAGCGGCACTCTTCCTAGAGGCCACAAAGTAAGTAAAACACTTCAGAGACAGTGTCACGAACTGTATAAAGGAACTGCTAAATCTGTTAAGGTTGTATTATTGATACTGCGACTCATAACATAAATATATATAACCCTACTGTAATATAAAAGAATAATTATAAAAAATTTGATCTTTTGGTAAATTAAATAATATGCCTGCACAATTCATTTGCTATACAGTAGGAAAAATTAATATATTTATAAAGAACTTACTCGAGAATAACCAATGAAACTAGACAGCACTTTCATTTGTCTCTGATTCTGTTAGGAATTCAAACAGTCTGATGCAAACAAAGTACTACAAACAAAGTACTACAAATAGAAAGACTTAAATATTTTGCTATGGTCTCTTCAAAATTCATTTGTCTTCTACAGCAATAAATAGTGTTGACCTCATATTCACAATTAATATACAGTTCCACCTCCAAGTAAGAATACAGCTGACTATTTAAGTGCAATTCTGATGCAGAATTTTTGGCAAAGCAGAAACTGTTCTTTACAAAAGCTGAAAATGAACATCAATTCTTGTTCTCACCGTCTGCTTAATACTAACTTTTTTTTTTGCTTACATCCACAGAGGTGCATCTAATTGAAGCTGACAGCCCTATTAAAGTGTAATTTTAATGCCACAAAGCAGTTTTTATAAATTAGAGAATTTCAGATTTCATGGTACGGTGGTTTTCTTAAGAGACCACTCATATTTAGCTGTCATCTCCCTACACCCCGGGGTGGTCTATGGTACAATGATGAACAATATTAAAAGCATGGATGTAAGCAGTCTTCCCTTATAAAAGCCAGAAGCCCTTTGTGCACCACTGAGAATGCTGTATATGGTAACTACTAACATGAACAGAAGAGAACGCTGCAGTGTTTTCTCCATGTCATATCAGATTTGGGCGACATCCCCCCCTCCCCCCATTTGGGTGGGAGACTTATACATTTAGAGGGAGATTTTAGATTTTTCTCAAAAATTTTTTTCATTTTCTGTGCTGAAAATAATCGAGAATCAGCATGCATTCCATGAATGTTTGAAATGAATGCTTGAAAGGGATTTTGAAATTAAATGAGCGAAATGCACAATCTGGAGAAAACACTGATGCTGTAAAGACCTTTGCAAAATGCAATGAGAGCCAGCCTGTTTAAGACAAGTAAATCAGAAATTGGACGGAGTTCCTTATCCTCCAGTGATGGCTGACAAACCAATGAAAATATAAAACTAGATATGGTAATCAACGTCTTCTTCAAAGAGTTTACCAGTGTGCTTTCACACTATACAACAGCATTCAGTAAGAATGTCTTCTGAATGGGTTTATTAAGGTGTAACAGCCCTTGTCACTAGTCAAAAGCAAAAGCCGACAGCAGATGATCTGTAGGGTATTGATTACACATTCTTGATCAAACTTACTATTGATTCTTTCATTCTGCAAAGATCAGATCTTCTTTCACACAGCATGTTGCTGTAGGCAGTCAATCAAGAAAATTATAGCCTCTACCATTACAGGTCACAGTGTCCCCTGGCATTGTGATAAAAGAAGGCATTTAACAGAAATCATATGAAGATAACACCTCTGTGTTAGATCTTTATCACAGACCAACACTTCAATGGGAAATAAATATGGTCAACAAAAGTTTTTACACAGAAATAATGTAAAGATAAGAACTCTGTGTAAGATCTTTTTAATCTTCAATACAGATGAAATATCCTTTAACAAAAGTTAGTTAAGCTTGTGAATGAAACATTTTTAGTAGGCAGCATTGATAATAATAAAAGTCATTTTGCCTCATGACTTTTTTTTTTTCAGCAAAATTCAGCGTTAAAAGTTTACAAAGGTATTAACAATTTGCAGGTCACAGCTTTATTAAATTAACTACCATTTCAGTCCCCGAGACCCTTCTTGTGACATAAATTCCTGGTATAACTTAATCACATTTTTTGTGATAGAGGTACTCTTAGCTAAAGTAAAAGCGAATGCAATTCTGTGATTGTGGTACATAAAGTACTAAGTAACTATTTTACAACAGTGCATGTTGTGCAAAATATTTTGTTGCCCGTATACATACATGATATCAGTAACATTTCTTTTGATGAGTAATTCTATGACATAACAGTTCAAAATATTCTCATTTCCATCACAAAACGACCTACTCTTCTGAATACAAGTATAATGTTATGGTACATACCAAGATTCCCCAATCAGTTCTGATTAATGTGCACAAATAATGTTGTCATTCCCACTGCAAAGTGCTTTGTCATCCTTGATAATGCTTTGACAAGTCATCATAATTTTGCGGAGGACAAAATGTCTTAAGTCACCATATGTGACATTCAGTAAAGCTTCCAAAACTTGAAAATGCTGTGGGCACCAGCTGTAGTGTTAATCAAGAAACTGATAAATGATGATGTTCTAAGTGAGTACCTTGAACTTTGTACTCTCTCTTTTTCTGCTGTCATATTTTTCGATCAGTCCCAAGTTTCCTTTATTCTTTGCTTTCTTCTATTGTGTGTGTTCTCTTTTCTGTCCATGACTCTTCTTGATAACTACATTTCTGTAGCTTCCTGTGGCACCCATTTGTTTGCTGGTAACATTACCATGTTCTTTACATGATAAACTGTGAAAACCAAGTTACTGACAAGGACTGGCAAGTTTGCTGTTCTCTGCTGACTTATTCCAGCAGAATGATTTACTAAAACTTCACTGAAAATAAGGAATAAAGTCATGTCAAAGTATTTGATTTCAAAGGCTAAAGAATCTGGGAAACAGAAATAGAGAAAAATATTCAGTTTGCCAAGTGGCATATTTTGCTGCCTATAAGCATAACAGTAAGTTGAGGCAATGAAGGCCTACTGGTTGTGCTAGAATTTGTGCTACTTTGATGACATGCATACTTACTGTACAAAGAAATCTACATCTGAATATGTTTTCACAAAAGCCAAATAAACAAAACATGATTCTGAATTACAATGACTTTTTTTTTAACAAGACCAGCATAATTGTCCTGCAATTTGTGAGGTACTTGGCATTCCTGCACATGGGATGAAAAATGACAAACACAGCACAGAGTGAAACTGTGGCTTTGATTTTCATGGTACTTGGGTCAATACTTAGAACTATCAATGTTACGGCATAAGGGGTAACTAACAGGAAAAAGACTTGTGGCATAATTGTCTCTTGCAACTTTCCTTCAATGAAAAGTATTTAGATTAGAGCTAAAGCTGTTCTCCATCAAAGGTGTGAGCTACGAATTGTCATGAATGAGTAAAACAACACTAAACAAAGCAAAGCAGTGAGGTCAGACAGGCTTAAACAGGTGTCCCACTTTCGGGAGTTCCAGATAATAATCCACTGTCTGGGGCAGAGTCCCATATAATTTTCTGTATCTGTTTGAACTTTGGGTGTGCTGCATCCCGCACTAAGCCTAAAAGGATACTCTCACTGGTTGTAAGGTGGGCTCCAACTTCCCGCATGCGTTGTAAGGCGAACATTCTGAAAACATAAATGAAAAACAATTACATATACTACTGATACCTCTGGGTGAGTATTAACAAGCCACATTCAAGTCCCACCTAATTATTCCAACACAAATGTCAGAAATTGTTGACTAAGAGAAAGAGAAAGAGCAGAAGTTAATTACAAGCTTGTCAGAAGCTCAAGATGAATCCACCATCAGATAGCAACAGAAGCATTCAGAGGAGAAAGTCTTTGCTGGGTTGTGAACTAGGAAATGAAGCAAGTATAAATATAGAGCTGTCCTGAGTGGAATGGTCTTATTTCCATCAACAAGAAAACAAAGAAAAATTCCATCAAGGGTGACACTCTCCTTCAGGGTACCTATCAGTATAGTGAGAGGACATTGTGATAAGTTTTTATGTGCTCAACAATATTCATCAAATCAATATATATAATTAAAATGGGCCAGTATGCTGTACTAGAGCAGAGGGGACAAAGCAAAAATTGCCCCTCCTTGAACTGTTCTCAAAGCTTCATATATATGCAATTAAAAAATCCATCCACATTTTACCTGTCAACCATACTCCGACTAGAGCATGCATCAACCACGACATGAACATCATAATTCTTCTCTATCAGGTCAAAAACCGTCTGCTGGATGCATGCATGAGCCTCAATACCACAGAGGACTATAGATTTGATATCTGAAAAACAAATCAAAGCATATCTTAATTAAAAGCTGTGGTCAACAGGGCTGGATTATGGGACTGATCTAGTGGTCAAAATATAACTGCCACTATCTTTCTGGTCTCTTTCATGTTTTGACTATGCTTAAATTGGGTCTCAAGTACCCGCACGACTAGTGCACATGGGTATAATATGCCCCTGCTTTTCCTCCCTGAGACCTTTCTATCACAATACAGTACTGTTATGATGTTATTTAGCAAGTATGTCTCTCTTTCCCCTCAGCCCATGTGATGTGAAGCTGTCCTTTAACACAATAATACTGCATGACAAACTTTGGGAAGTACAAGCGCATCTTGATGTAAAGTATGCCTTGGTGAATGAAAAAAGAATACTTATTATTGAGGCACCTTATTATCAAGGTTCACCTGAATAATGACATACTGTAATAGAATTGTGTTGAATCCTTGAATATAAAATTCATACTTAATGAAAGGTATACTTCTTAAATGAGCAGTTTATATCAAGATTTCACTGTGGAGCTATGAGTCCTTCTCAAACAATATAACAGAAATTAATTAAAGGGTCACAACATGAACACTTGTGTCACTTCAACCCTGACTTGGCGAATTCAGTGTTTAATCCTTTACCCAGAAGTGTATGGCCATAATTACAAGAAAATTATGAAACGGTTCACACTATTAAAGTTTCATAATTTAACCTCTTACTTCTCTAAATTTATCCATAAGTTTTCATTACTTACCCATAAAATCCCCATATTTTTTTAACAGAACGGAGTGTATGTTTGATTTCCACAATCAACAAAAATTCAGTATTGGAAGACTCTGATCACCCTCCTCCAAGCACAATACACTGGTTCTTGCTGACTGACTATGACTATGACAACAAGTCACCCCTTACAAAAACATCCCTTAAACTGTTCATAGTGTGCATTATCGCAAGTTCTTGTAATGACTCGACAACCTTGAAACTGACCATTAGATTTTAACTTTACCTCCAAACTTCTCCAGCTCTGCTTGAACATCTGGCACAATCATGGAAAAACAGGTCTTGGAAAACACTTTGTGTTGACTCACATCTAGTTCTGGAACTGTGTGACCAAGCCCTGAAAGCATACAGGCCTACACGTATCCGATCAAATTGCAAGACTTCAACATTTTCAATATTTAATGATCAAATTTAGTCTATTACCAAGTTTAACAAGTTTATTGAACAGCTATTACCACTAACTAGGCTTATACTTTTCACTGCAACATTTCCCCAAATTTTGTGCACTGGGTAATTGTTAGTAATAGGTAAACCCAGGCACTGACATGCCATAGGAAATGGATCTTTATGTGTATTATATATATATGTATATACTCATTGTGCTGTATATATTCCTTGTAAGAGAGAGAAAGAAGTGAGAAAACAGAGATGGTGTGTCCTCTGGCCACAACAATTTTTATACAGTTTGCCCACCCAGTTGTGGAAAACAGAAGCCACTGCAGGCAATACGAGAGCTGTTAAGAAGTGTACACTGACATAATTTGATGAAAACGGAAGCTTCATTCTTAGAATGCTGTGCACAGGAAGGCAGTCACAACTAGTCAACACCAGCCTTATAGCTAAACCAACAAACTACTACTGGATATCTAATCCAAATCCTAATGCCTGTTAAACAGGGTCCCTAACCCTAATATTACGCCCGCCGAGACGGGTGTCTGCCAGTCGCACTAGTCTTAATCTAGACTAGACTAGATCTAGATCTAGACTTGGTTATTTTGCCCACTGAAAGTTAAGTAAGTAGTTGGTCATCATGGATTCATCAATACCATTCGTAAAACACCTATCTAATCTAGACTAGATTCTGTTCAAGCCATAGATCAGAGTATACAGACATGGGCCTTCTCTAACGACAGCACCGATTCTACGACTAAATGAACTGTATCATCGGTGCTGTCGTTAGAGATAACACAGGCATGAACGTTACCTTTCGGGTACTGTTCTGTGACAATAATTGGCATATCCAGTGCCTGTGCGCCATTCAGCATCCGTCCCGCAACATTGATGATTTGTGGGAAATATTGGATTGTTGGCCGGAACTTTTCCTGCATGTCACACAAAAACAGAGCTGAAGTCTTGAAGGCAACTTTGCCAACTTTTCTTGAGGCCATCATTAAAGGGCTTATGGCACTGTGATAGCTTTTGCAACAGAGTTTAGTCTTGGTGCTGGCTCTCAGCTGCTAGCAAACATCAAGGTCAAAGGTCGCGACACGCATCTAAGGAGATTATTCCCGTTTTTCGTACATGCTTTAAATGGGAGAATTATTTCCCATTTTGTAGCTAACTCCAGTGTTACTAACTGCAACAGTCACGAAACTGCTGCCTTTGTTCTTATCAAGACTAACCATTATTGTTTCCATTTTTGATGTGACAGAAGGAGAAACTTGTGTTCTATCGATCGGGCCCTTTAGCCTTACTATAGTCACAAAATAAACCATAGTTTTTCTTGGAAGAGAAAGAGAGGGAAGAAAAGCAGAGAGAGAAAAAGAGAGAGAGAGAGAGAGAGAGAGAGAAAGAGAGAGAGAGAGAGAGAAAGAGAGAGAGAGTCAGAGAGAGGGTGGGAGAAATGTTCATAACAACAACATAAAAAAAAACCGTTTTGTTGTCGTGGAATTTGCCCTAAACATTAACCAAATAAGTGAAGAAATGAGAATAGAAGTTCTATTCATCTCGTGGGAAAATTGTGTTACTAACAATGCCATATAGTGATACCGGTATCCATCGCATTCATGATACAGACAAATAAAGAACGGTTTACAATATACATATGAATACACAATATTACAATTGAAATCAATAAAAACGGTATTGCTAGCCGCCGCAGTGCAGGGCCCTGGTCCCCAAGTTATAAAACTAGGCAATCATCCACACCTGAGTCAGAATACGCCGGTGTCAGGCTATACTTTAATGTATACAGAGAAAAAAGCTTTCAACATAATGCGTTTGGTAAAGCGAGATTTAAGGTTCCTGGGGTCGAATTAACGACACACACGACTGAAGGATCATAAAGATGATACTGGAACAATAATAAAATCATAACACAAACTGGGTGACCGGAAGTCCTGTACTAACAGACACATGATTGTATTTTGAAGATTTCTCTCTAATAATACAGACTGTGCACTTCGTAAAATTGTTAAGTTCTTTGTGAAGAAGCAGAATAAAAAAAAAGTATTAAAATAAACGAACAAAGGCTGCTGTTTTGAGACTTCAACACAAATAAATTAAATATTAAATCTATGACTTAACGGATAACACTCAAAAGACAACCGTGATAACTTGTGTGAAACTTGCCAGTTGACTTTTTGCACGCTTGTTTCGTTTCTTGGATAACCAAGAAACTGAGACCTGAAACTAACTAAAAAGTAACTGAAAAGTAATTAGTTACTTTTCAAAGTAAAGTAATTGTAAAAATTACTCATTTTTCAGAAAAGTAAAGTAGGCCTAATTGTAACAAATTACTTTTAAAAGTAATTTTCAACATCATTGCTTACTCCGTTATTTTCCATGGTCTAATACAGGTCGGAAAGTGTACAGTCAAATTGATAGGCAAACTTTCAGTATTGTACCTATGAGAGAAAGTATACAGAATGTATGCAGTACGGGTTATACGTTATCCAGCATTGTCATGCACTGAGTGACATGAATTTAGCTCAATTGGTGTGTAAAAGAGCAGTAGATCTAAGTATGGTTTCTTCTCGCTTTTGTCTTTGGTGATGGAAGTACGATGTGAAAAGTACTTTGTTGTGAGCTGTATGGGTGAATAGGAAAGGTGAATTCGATTCTCGCTGAGAAAGCATTGTATTCAAACTTTTTAAGGTTCATTCAAAAGTAAAAATAAATTTTTAACGTAATAATGTATTATCAGTAGTTAATGTCTGCATGCCAGTGATCGGCACTTGCTATGTGCCACCCCTCCACATTTCACATATCTATGTAGTCTAGACAATGTTAAATCAACATTTGACACATACTGTCTTGGACATTCTGGAGGGAAAGGTTCGTTCCTTTAACTAAGACAAGGACTTAGTATTAAAGTAGCCTATATCCTTGTTTTAAAGTGACAATAGTTCTTTCCAGCATAGAGAAATACGGCCAGATATGACACAGATCGACTAAGAAAGAAGAACGATCAAACTAATAGAGCTGGCAATACCATTCGACGCCTGCATTATTTAATTCCACAAAGTTCGACAAATATTTTCCATTTACCTTAAAGATTAACGCCATGGGTTATCAATGTGATATTATCGTATTGATTATAAGGAGCCTTGGTAACCTGCAAAAAAATACACAACTCGTTTGGAAAAGCTTCATCTCAACAACTGCGAGTGCAAATTCCTAGCCAAGTTTGCAGCCTAAGCATTATAATTGGCTCCAAAAGAATCTGGAGACAGCGATGTAAACTATATAATTGCCAGATATAACAATGGCCATCTTGTTATGTCACAGTTATGGAAATTAAGAACAGTTGATATTGTGCTTTTTTTCCATTGTTCACTATAATTCACATCACAAACAATGAATCACTGACCATCTGCAGGCGCACTGTAACATTTTATATCTGTTGTGATGCCATTTTACAATTTCCTAATGTGGTATATTACGTGGAATACTGTACCTAAACAAATTGGAAATAAAGAATCATATATATCTATAATTATAATTATGAATCTTTACTTCCAAATTTCCAATTTGTTTGTATTATATATATTATATATCTTATATTATTTAAAAAATCGTGAAATTTTGTAAGAGCCATATCTCGACTATTTGTGCACCAACCAACCCAAAATTTTGCATAGTCTACACATTCTTTTGATAATTTCTTCGCCTTAAACGGTCCGTAAGTATTATTTTGATAATTATGTAACTTTTCTTTTTTTTCGTGAATATGGCCCCAGCTCGGTGTTTTTAAATGAACCATACGTCATTGGTTTTTGCGGTTCGTCCCTGAAATGTTTACTTCCGGTCCCCGAAATTGAAACCGAGCATTTGTATCAGACGCCGGGTCGAGAATATGTACGTAGCAGAGTGAACATAATCATCGTTACGAAAAGTAGCAGAATCAATAATGATAAAAGAAAGCGTTTCAATCTAACGTATATATATTAATTTTTATGCTTCATCACGTGTAAATTAATAGACAGACAAACTGATGGATGACTGAATGGATTGCTGGAAATGTTGATGGAAGAAGAAAACCTGACAGAACGCTGCTCATGTGCAAAAGAGAAAGAGGTCTCCAGTGGACTGACCTTGAACATTATGTAATAAACTGATTAAACAAAGAAATGGCCAGACGGTGACCTATTTCAAGCAGACTGACCACAGTTTTAGGACAATGGGATGATAAAGTACACCATCAGCCAAGCTTTTGCAGCAATTGCTAGACAAATGAAAACCAAAATGTGAATAGAAATTAGTGAGAAGTGTTCACAGTAAGCAATGCAGTTGCCCATGACAAGCACTGCTCAGTCTGCGTGTCACAATAAAACTTTATGTTTCATATTTGAAAATTGTCTGACCGTTTCTTCTATTTTTTTTAAATTCTTCTCTCGCCCTTGGTTATTTTCCATTCAAGTGATAACAAATACTGTGGTAGTAAATCAGAGGCGTGACTGAGGGATATTAATTAGTAGGGGAACAAATGAAAGAACACATTAATTGTGGAGGGGGATACTCATACACAACAATGCAAACGTATCATACATGAGAAGCTGCCGAGGTTTCGTGAGGGTTCGGGTTTGGACATATTGTGTATGATATGTATTGTAAAGCCATAGGGGTGGGGCGGGGGGCAGAGGGAATAGTATTACAGGCCCAAGGCTTCTCGTTATATATCTTCAAAGTAACTAAAAACAAACAAACAAACAAACAAACAAACAAACAAAATGCACAAAACAAACAAACAAACAAACAAAAGGAGACAAGGTTGCATCATCAGTTCAAATTGCTGCCCGTTTGTATCGAGTGTCTAGTGTAAAAAAAACCCAGTTTATAGTCGTGCAGTGACGATTTCACATGTTTCCGGGCCACTAGTCAGAAATATTATTTATTATAGCTAGACTTCTCTGCAACATTGACAGAAAAGTGGCATGGGCCACTGAGAGACGCTTTGGACTAGAACAGTCAGCCGTCCCCATCCCGCACTGTTATCCGTCTCTGATGTTATGAAAGGGAAGGGAAACGCCCCTAGCGAAATGACTGGCTCTAGAGCTGGGGGGACTAGGGTGCTGCACCGTTGGCGACCAGCAATGACTTTGTTATGTATTGTATTTGTAATATGATGTACATGTATGATATCTATTGTTCTATGTGTTTTTATTAAGCAGTGATGTATAATAGTGTATGAGACTGTAAATCAATTTTCCACGGGGTATATTTTGTCGTATTTGCTTTTTTTTTCTTCATCTTTCTAGCGTACCCTTGTTTCCTCTCTGGAAAGACTTTCGCTTTCTGATCTCTTCTATTTAACTTTCCAACCCTAAGTCGAAGATCTGTCTCCAACCCTCCCTTCTCTGAACCTTAACCTACGCCCATGAGGTATTGTAAAATATGTGTGAATCTCAACTGTATTTTGATTTTCTTTGGGGGGATAAGGTGGGAGAGACTGGAGAACTTTACTCAAATGGTGCGTGGTTAGGGTATGAAATACTTAGGAGAAAGAAATACTTTTATGAACTGAGTGACCCAGAAAAATCGAACCGTCTAGAAGTCATGCGTAAAAAACGTGCAGACATGTGATCATAGCGTCTGTCCGTACCACTATAAAACCCATTCCCGCGCTTCGGCCAGCCTCTTTCCACCGCACGCTAAGACCGAGTGAACATCAAAGGCCTGTCTTAGAAGATTAACCCAAGGCAAGGCACGTGGTGACCCCTGAACAGATAGACCTACAGGTGAGAAATGTCTCTGAAACTGATGAAACGTCCCCAGCCGTCCTATACTTCTTTATTCAGTAGTTGTGGACAAAATCGAGAAAGCTGTGGATGAAGTAAGGCGATATGTCACTCTATAGTAATTTGAGAGCGGCCAGTATTTTGTTGAAATCATCCGAACTTCTTTTAAAGGAATACGAGTGGTGTGCCAGTTGGTGCATTGTTAATGTAATGTAAAATAAGTAGAAAAAGGCTAGGATGGTGGCGTATGGAGGCGTTAATTAGCAGAGGGAGGATTCCATATGTGTGCATCTTACAACATGCAGCGAAAAAAATTGTAAGATTTTACAAACGACACTTTTCTCTTTGTGTGTGTCCCCACAAATAAAAAATCCTTCTTTTATACCAATCGGATTAAAACTATCCCTCTTTAGTCTCTTTAGTCAGGAGCATGTTGTAGGATGGCACACATATGGAAATCCTTCCGCAGCGGACATGATAAGCACCATTTGAGTCATAATTTTCATGCAAAATCTGCTCAATCCAGGGGAGGAATTCCATACGTGTGCCAGAAAGATTTCCGCATGCAACACACCAATCCAACAACATACCCTAACCCTAACCCTCGCCTAATCCAGGGTTAGGGTTAGGGTTAGAGTAGGGTTAGGGTTAGGATATGTTGTTGGTTCGGTGTGTTGCATGCGGAAATCTTTCTGGCACACATTTGGAATTCCTCCCCAATCCAGTGTTAGCAATCTAGTCTATTCGTGGGACCGTCTTACAACAACAGGTCAGCTAAGATACAAAACCTAATCGAAATGAAATTTGGACTAATTGAAAGTAAAATTAGTTTGTGAGTTACATTCGTATTTTTAACAAACCTTCAGCTTCAGATCCATGGAGCGGGAGGAATTCCGAATTAGGGTTAGGGTTAAGGATAGGGTTGGGTTAGAGTTAATTTTTCGGTTGTATTGGTAAGCATACGTTCTGGTTAGGGGTATTTAGACTATCTCATTTGGAACCCTTCCCCGGGCAAGGAAATTTTTTCCAACATTTTTCCTATTTCATGATTTCACAGGCGATGCACACGTTCTTTCCGATGTTGACAACACTGTACAAGACCAGGCTGCGTGCCGTGGAGAGTAATATGTAATAGAAGGTACGTGCTTGCTTGATTTTGATGCTGAATGTTAAAGTATAAAAGGATTTCCATATATAGGCCATCTTAAAATACGTTTTTGAACCGTACCAATCAACACTAAAGAGGTTAGTTTGATGTGGCTGGTATGAACAAGAGGGGCTTGGTTTATTGAAGGGGACTCAAGTATGAGCTGTAAGGAAGATTGGACTGTAAGCAGCTTTATGCAGCTCGCTTGAGGCATGAGGCTCATGTAGACTAGATCTTGAGTATAATTCCTCGTCTTGGAAGAGGACGAGTGGCATTATCCAGGCTGCATCGAGTATACTATTTCAATCGTGTTGGCATATAGACTAGGTACAAAATGCAAATGTATATTCAAAATTTCAGCCTAAAGTTTAAAGTTACAATTTTGGGGAGAACATTCAAACAACCCTCATACCATAAAAACAGTTTTTACTCTGACAGTTTACATCCTTTTCTAAGAATTGCAATGACCTAAAAGTGTCAACTCAATCTATTCCGAAAAACTAAAGTTATCTAACGGTAAGACTGGAAAGGCTGGCATGTGTATAAAAGGCCAATTAGTTTCATCCATTTCTTCTATAGTATCAACTAAAAACAAATACAGCCCTAAGAACAGTGGCATGGTTATCTTATGGCAGCTCTTGTATTTATAGTTCACTTGGTCATAGAGTGTCGCTCCTAAATCTCTACAGTATAGTGATCAATTTTACATATTATGAAAGACGTGACTAAAATAAAATGAATCCTTGCTGGCTCAAAGGGTTCCGCGAGGGACTAACACACGAGGAACTGGATTCAATCTCCACTTTTACATTAGACTTTGTGTGTTAGCCGGAAATAATTATATAGACTATGTGTTAAGCATTCCAGCCGTATCAGTAACATAATTTCATGTCTCTTTCCACAGTCGATGCACTCAGCCTTTCTCCCTGATAACAGTGGAGCTGAATTATCAAGTGCAGATCAAGGTAGGTGCTTGTACTTGATGTCGTGATGCTGAATGGCAACTTGACTACCAAATAAAGTTTACCGCCTTGTCTTAAAATCTTAACACATCTCGTCAGAATTGACAAAGCTGTATTCCAGTCAATATATCATAATGAAATGCAACTTCTCCTATCTTCTAGAGTTGTTCACAACACCAGGCGGGTTCTGATGACCACTTTGGAACTTTCGCACAAGAATATCAACTTAAAGAACCTACGATATTCATGAGAAATATTATTCCTCTTTATGCTGCTTAAATCGTTTCATACAATTTCTGTAGTCCTCCAGACTTCGTTTATATGTCAGCGACTATTTCAATAGGCTCAGATGCAAATATTTCGACTTATCAACAGCCGAAGGACATACGCCTGATGCCAGTAGAGATCGGTCAAAAGCATCGAGCTTAGAGAGACCGGACGTCAAGTCGAGACCCAAAGGACAGGCCAGTCGAACTACAACAGCCCGAGTTGACAGCCATCTGAACAGCCATGACAGAAAGCCGAGGCCCACCCTCCTACAGGTCATTGACTGTGTTGTCATTCAGTGTTGTGAGATCCAGTAGGCTACATTGCTGTTGCATANGATACAAAACCTAATCGAAATGAAATTTGGACTAATTGAAAGTAAAATTAGTTTGTGAGTTACATTCGTATTTTTAACAAACCTTCAGCTTCAGATCCATGGAGCGGGAGGAATTCCGAATTAGGGTTAGGGTTAAGGATAGGGTTGGGTTAGAGTTAATTTTTCGGTTGTATTGGTAAGCATACGTTCTGGTTAGGGGTATTTAGACTATCTCATTTGGAACCCTTCCCCGGGCAAGGAAATTTTTTCCAACATTTTTCCTATTTCATGATTTCACAGGCGATGCACACGTTCTTTCCGATGTTGACAACACTGTACAAGACCAGGCTGCGTGCCGTGGAGAGTAATATGTAATAGAAGGTACGTGCTTGCTTGATTTTGATGCTGAATGTTAAATTATAAAAGGATTTCCATATATAGGCCATCTTAAAATACGTTTTTGAACCGTACCAATTAACACTAAAGAGATTAGTTTGATGTGGCTGGTATAAACAAGAGGGGCTTGGTTTATTGAAGGGGACACAAGTATGAGCTGTAAGGAAGATTGGACTGTAAGCAGCTTTATGCAGCTCGCTTGAGGCATGAGGCTCATGTAGACTAGATCTTGAGTATAATTCCTCGTCTTGGAAGACGACGAGTGGCATTATCCAGGCTGCATCGAGTATACTATTTCAATCGTGTTGACATGTAAAGTAGACTAGGTACAAAATGCAAATGTATGTTCAAAATTTCAGCCTAAAGTTTAAAGTTACAATTTTGGGGAGAACATTCAAACACCCTCATACCATAAAAACAGTTTTTACTCTGACAGTTTACATCCTTTTCTAAGAATTGCAATGACCTAAAAGTGTCAACTCAATCTATTCCGAAAAACTAAAGTTATCTAACGGTAAGACTGGAAAGGCTGGCATGTGTATAAAAGGCCAATTAGTTTCATCCATTTCTTCTATAGTATCAACTAAAAACAAATACAGCCCTAAGAACAGTAGCATGGTTATCTTATGGCAGCTCTTGTATTTATAGTTCACTTAGTCATAGAATTTCGCTCCTAAATCTCTACAGTACAGTGATCAATTTTACTTATTATGAAAGACGGGACTAGAATAAAATGTATCCGTGCTGGCTCAAAGGGTTCCGCGAGGGACTAACACACGAGGAACTGGATTCAATCTCCACTTTTACATTAGACTTTATGTGTTGGCCGGAAATAACATATATAGACTATATGTTAAGCATTCCAGCCGTATCAGTAACATAATTTCATGTCTCTTTCCACAGTCGATGCACGCAGCCTTTCTCCCTGATAACAGTCGAGCTGAATTATCAAGTGCAGATCAAGGTAGGTGCTTGTACTTGATGACGTGATGTTGAAAGGCAACTTAACTACTAAATAAAGTTTACCGCCTTGTCTTAAAATCTAACACATCTCGTCAGAATTGACAAAGCGGGAGGAATTCCATATGTGTGCCAGAAAGATTTCCTCATGCAACACACCAAACCAGCAACATACCCTAACCTTAACCATAACCCTAACCCAGTGTCAGGGTTAAGGTTAGGGTTAGAGTAGAGTTAGGGTTAGGGTATGTTGCTGGTTCGGTGTGTTGCATGAGGAAATCTTTCTGGCACACATTCGGAATTCGTCCCGACAAAGCTGTATTCCACTCAATAGATCATAATGAAATGCAACTTCTCCTATCTTCTAGAGTTGTTCAGAACACCAGGCGGGTTCTGATGACCACTTTGGAACTTCCGCACAAGGATATCAACTTTGAGAACCTACCATAGTCATGAGCAATATTATTCCTCTTTATGCTGCTTAAATCGTTTCATACAATTTCTGTAGTCCTCCAGACTTCGTGTATATGTCGGCGACTATTTCAATAGGCTCAGATGCAAATATTTCTCGACTTTTCGAGATGCAAATATTTCTCGACTTTTCAGCAGCCGAAGGACATACGCCTGATGCCAGTAGAGATCGGTCAAAAGCATCGAGCTTAGAGGGACCGGACGTCAAGTCGAGACCCAAAGGACAGGCCAGTCGAACTACAACAGCCCGAGTTGACAGCCATCTGAACAGCCATGAGAGAATGCCGAGGCCCACCCTCCTACAGGTCATTGACTGTGTTGTCATTCAGTGTTGTGAGATCCAGTAGGCTACATTGCTGTTGCATAAGCTGAATTTGAGTCCCTAATCATATAAGATCAGTGCTGGTCATTCTCCCACAGGCTTGAGTGAATATTTGTTTCACGAATTCACGTGAGCCATTCATCCTATCCCACCCCCAATTCCCCGCCTTGTCTACACATTGACGACCCCAAAATAATCTGTTCGAATGTTCCTCTTTAATGTTCTGATTTCTCATCTGTCTCAGCGGTTTTTTTTTCTTTGCTTAAAACTTATCACATCCAAATTTGTCACCTCCAAAATAGGTTGCCTTCAAAATTGGTATCTGCAAGACATCTTGTATGTTAAAGTCAGTAGCCGAGTCGTTAAATTACGCACACTATGATTTATGAATTCAATGAAAATGTAGTCTAACAAAACAAGATAAAACATACTTATTCTGCGAGTAAAAGACCAGTCATAAGCAACTTCAGCAAAACGGCGTGGAGAAAACTATACCTAGCAGTTTAATATGTGAAACTGTTAAAGCCTTAATTGCATCTGGAGTTCTTGGCCTTCCCGAGCATTTTTAGTCAGACCTATTTTGGCAGTTACACCTAGTCTTCGTCGTACGCGGTTGTGACTACTCTGCGAGTTCAAAACGTCTAATGCTGAAGATGTTATCAGACACTTGGCTGCAACAGCCAATTAAAATAATCATTTAGTTGCATAGTCAGCCTAACTAGGTCGAGGTAAAACCCATTAAAATATTTATTCCTTCTCATGTGCTGTCATATCCTACTTATAACAGCATGAAATGAACCCGCTATGATCCCTTTTGCTTCCCAAGACTACCCTGTCTGGTCTCCTTCTGTAGCATTCTATAGTTTTCCTAAAATTCGCGGCGGTGACATTATTTCAGTGTCCATTGTAATGCTTGGCTCGACCTTGCTAGTTCTTGTTCCGGACATAGCGTTGACCCTTCTCTAAATCTCTAAGGATTGATTATCTTGGTATGTCCATTTGTAGATATGCACGTTTTCATTTGGAATCTCTTCTAGCTTTGGCAGACTCGATTTTGTACAGCTGTGTTTTGACGACCAAATTTTAACCGCTATCATGGGGAAATCGTTAGCAAGTAAATTAAATTGTGATTCTGATAAGCTTTATAAACTTGTTGGATAACATAGATCTACATATTTTGCATAAAGATGAAACTTCTTTTTAAGTCAACCTCAAGGCAAATAACATGAAATTTTTCTTCCGTTTAAAGCCCACATCTCGGTATTTTTGCTCAAGATATAAGATAGTTCAAACCAGACTAGTGAAGAGATACATGCGAAAAGTGATCTCATTAAGCTACTAGATTTTCTTAATCTTTTTAATAAACATGCTCTAATTATTCTGAGAAATGTCTAAATCCATATTCGTAACAATATTGTTGAAAACATACTGATAACATGGATTTTCATGTCTAAAGATGGGCTTCCACACTTTCACAAAAACTGACGCATATTTTAGTGCTATTAGAATTTCAAGGATCGCATCCACAGCCATTAATTTTGGCAAGCCATATTTTTTAAAGTTTATTAGTAACGCTTTCATATTAATTTCAAAGCTCTAACGGAGAGTTTGTGTGCGGGGACAACCCTGAACTTTTTACTATGGCATTCTTTAGAATGATTAATGCCACAGCAATAGGTATGCACAGTGTAAAGGGATTTTATATTGATACAATAGCACAACGCCAGTTACGACCAGTTATCTCTGTAGACATGGTTAAAGTGCGTGGTTCTCATACAGCATCAGAGACAAACCCAGTACTAACGCATGCAAAGAAATCGGATGCAGTCTTGTCTTATTGGGCCAAATAGGGAAATATCTTGGCCTGGGAGGGAAAGGGAAGGGAAGTGGGATGAGGGGGGGNGGGGGGGGGGGAGGAAGGCGGCATAAACTCGTCAGATTTGCACTGCTGTTGTCATAAATTTAAGAAACGAAAGTATACTTCACCTACTTAAATGACAGCTACTTAATGAAAGCTCTTAATCTGCAACCGATTTCTTTTTGCCATCTTTAGTTTAGCATGTTCCTTTTTTTTTTTTGTGGTATTTGAACTGAGCTCAGGCATGCATCTGCACCAATACTAATACTGTTTAAACGCCGGCCGGCAAGTTTGTATTTGTGGTGCTGCGCAGAAACATCGCACTTGTAAAAGTTTTAGTGATTTGGGAGGGGGTGAGGTGGGCGGCCAACGTAAATGTGTATGTGCCTTTTTTTTTTTATAACTGCTATGCATACCTGTCGCTGTATTTTCAATAATGCCTCCGAATGAAGTGCTCTGCTCAATTGTTACAAAATGATTATTGCATTTTATGCAAAGATGACGCTTACCAGCGAGGGAAAAAAATCCGAGCACATAAATTTATCCATGGAATCCTTGGAATTTTTTTTTTCTATGTTTTGTTTTTCGCAGATTAGGTTATTTTGCCGAGTCATACAAAGTTTCAAGGGCGCGCTTTTTACAAAGTTAGTGGCTTAATGATCTTCCATGTACTCCATTTAGGTTTAAGTCGCTTGTTCACAATCTATTACGGCTGCAACGGCTACATTCAACACTCGAGATGCCTGATCTCGAGTTAGGTTAAATGCAAATACGACATCGCGGAATCACTCTATTTTGCATCCATTTGGTAACCAAACTATTTGTGTAAAGAAGTTTCAAACATAACGTGAAAAAAATTCACGCCAATATGGTGTTTTGTAAAGTATTTCATGAGTTTTTGTAAAACGTATATCTGCACCTCATTCTCTGTTCTCAAAGGGCTACTTTTAAACAATGTGCGTATTTGAATCACATTCTGAGGTATGACTTGGGCAGTAATACCAAGGCTGAGAAGGTTACAGGGTGAAATATAACGACTATACACACTGAACTTAAACTTTGAGTAGGTAGCTTATTTATTTCTGAGAACGCTTTGAACTCTTGTCAAGAATCTGAATCTGAATTCGTGGCAAACTCCCATCAGGGCTTAAAAATTTTGGACAGTGCAGGTGTAGATTACCTGAAGATACTAAGGAATCCAAGAAACTGACCAATTTCAGTTTAGGAAGGGTCCACGCTATGTCCAGAAAAACGACCAACAAGGTTCAGCCAAATACCACAGTGAACAATGAAATGGTGCCATCGGCGCGAGTTCCGGGAATACAGTGAAAGGATATAGAGGGAAGCCAGAGGGGGTAGCCTTAAGTAGCAGAAGGGGATAGTAGCAAATTCATTCCATTCTCTTTCAAGTATGGTACTGACGGTACATGAGAGGGAATAAACATTTTCACGGGCACTTTTTCCCGCCAACTTCGGCGTGAACTTATAGGAATCTTAACCAATGTCTGGAGAAGATGAATCTTGTCATTTCAATTTGCCATTGAAGCTCTTTTGGCTAAGCGGCTTCTGGATTGGAAATTTTACACTGAATGCAAGAAAGTGTATAAACTAGGACTCCTACACATTGTCAAAATTCAAGTTACAAAGTTCTGTTAATACAAAGCCTGAACGAAATTCACGACTTACTCCCAAAGATACAGCTTATTTTCATCCTTATTGTAAGGAAAGCGGTTGATTCTCAGCATGGCATGAACCACTATCAACTATCATGCATGCATGGTAATCCCAGTATCGCAAGCTACACGTCGAGCAGTCATTACTTCGCGTTTCACTTTTCCAATGTAAAAGAATACAACTGGCTGATACGGTCTGCCACATTTATCTTTGGAAGCTAGATTTGCTGACTCAATCACACAAACCATTTTGCTTTTTAGCAGAAAGTGAGCTTCATAAGACTAAGATCTATGTATTCCGTTCGGTTTATATCCTAAATCTGGTGAATATGACATGCTCTCATCATACTCATATCTTTCTAATCTGCTCAGAACAATCTGGAAAATGTATACAAATTTTGTACCCAAAAATTTTCAAGAAGAAAAAAAAAATAATCGTGGGCAGAGCCAAGAACTCCTATCTTATATATCAAATTCAATCACAATGATTGGACAATTCTTCATCAGAAAAATGTCATGTTAAATGAACTTCCCCTTTCCCCTGGCTGTTTACATAAAATAGGTACCTCAGCATCATTTGTTAACATTTTGGACTTCTCCCATACATTCTAACAGTTTCCTTCAACTTTCACCAAAGGAATGCTAGTATGATAGGTTTTCTCTATAAGATTTCTATCTTGCTCTGTTTCAGCTGGCATAGGCGATCAGGGATCTGTACTTAAGTCTATCCACCTCAACATTTCTCTTATGCCTTGTGTCCCTCTCCAACTTGCCACTCCAGCTACAATCTTTTTCCACTGCTTCATTTATTATTCAGTTTTCCAGCTGATACCTATGCACTTCTCATGAAATGTCATTGTCATTTCACTGCTGTAATTGGCTTTCATGACCTAATTCTTTCAAGATCTGTGCATTTTTATTTTCTGTCCATATTTTGAGCATTCTTCTAAGGAACCACATTTTTGTGTGGCGTCGAGCAATCTGCTGTTTAGGTGCATTAAAGAGGAACATTCAATGAATATGAAAGTGCCTAAAACGAGACAGTCTAATTTGTGTTTATTCCCAAATCCCAACACATCCCACAAGTTTAAAAACATGGAAGCGTCCTTTATTAGAAACTATATTTTATGATGACTTATTGTCTGTTCGCACATGAGATCACTTTTACAGGGACGTATTCAACATAATGTAAGGGAAAAGCCTTAGATCATCCATATTCCAGCTTGGACCATCTCCCATCAGGACCAGATATCTTCGTAATCGTAATCTGAATGCAAATAAACATTGTATCTTCATTTGCCTCAGCTCATCCATAACTAGAAACTTGAATGCCCGGCTGTAGGCAATAAAAGATGTCAGATGTTTGTGATCGGCGCCTTTAAATGGCAGCGGCACTGTGTACATCCTAAAGTTCAAAACATCCTTAAGTAATCTAGTCCCCGAGGTAATAATGTAATACACATAATTGGGCATTGACTGGTTCTGGAGCTGCAGACCAGCAAGCCCGGACAGTATCTGTACTTTCATACCAGAAGCAGAAAACAAAATGCATTTAATGTTAATGCATTGACAGTACATGCCAGTATTTCCATACTTGAAGTGCCACTTTAGGGGGGCATTAAGATAAGTGATGCATTTTAATTTTTTTTTTAGATGTTTTAGTTAGATATCATAGACATCAACAGTTTAGTACGCATTTGATAGACCAGGACAACTTGTCTCTGTAAAAAGGCTTAAATATTCCAAAATTAATAGGTTGTGGCCTTTCATATATCACTGTATCTTTCAGCCATTTGATGTTCTGATTTTTTTTTTTTTTACACAAATCGGGAACCATCGGTCCTAAAGTTTTAGATCCATGAAGTGTGCAAAAGTCCTGGCTGTCCCATCTAGCACCAAGGAAAGTACTGTTCATTTCGGAATGTGGAATCTTTTCAAATATTTAGGAACGGTTTAGGAGTGGTAGTTCCTTCATGTTTGGGCAAACCTAGTTTTAAGCCATCCTGAACCTCCTATTCATTTCATCCGTCACCATTGCTCCACATGTTCTCCTTCTCGAACACACTTAAAAAGTAGAAAGATGAAAAAAAATGGGCAACAACATTCATCTGCTGTCTTATGTCATCCTTTCTCCCGATCGCCCTTACAAAAACCACCAGCATTTCTGTGAGCACCTCTTTGCAATTTTACCATTTAATCCCTTCCCGTTTGCCTCAGCTCATCCATAACTAGAAACTTGAATGCCCGGCTGTAGGCAATAAAAGATGTCAGATGTTTGTGATCGGCGCCTTTAAATGGCAGCGGCACTGTGTACATCCATGGTTTACGTGGTAACCAATTCAAAGAGCACCATAGCATCACAAAGCTATACAAAAGACGCTGTGTGGAAATAAAAATCGTTTTGATTCCATTTTTTTTTTAACATTAAGAATACATTTATAATCCTTCCATTTGCCAACAATCTGCGAAACAGATGCTGCCTGTTCACAGCAGGAAAGTGAAGCAGACTTTTGGAAAAATCTCTTTATACTCGCCAAGACATCTTGAGTTGGTCGAAAAGATAATGTAAGATCATTGCTGTTTTGCTCTACTAAGAACTTAGCTCCATTCAAGGTGTTTCTAAAATTGGAAGATTATTTTTTGCAAGACATCCTCCAGTAAGGTTATAGTTTGTTGGCAGTTTTTGTCGTCGATTTGGCTTTGTCTCCCAGGTCAAGGCAGCCCACTTCTGAGTGCTAACGGTGTCGTAGATTTGACTGTTTTGGCTAGTTCTTCTCTCGAACTTTACGCAGTCGCCTTCAGATTTTCAGCTGCATGGTGGTCCAGGTTTCATGCTCGTCTTCTTACATCTTGTTCCTTGCAGGGCAGTATTTGAGGAACTGACGTAGTCCAGTAGTTGATGTAAACAATCCTACCGGAAACCGAAAAAAAGGCACGATGTCAGAAACTATCCTCCCCGCCCATTCTCCCCCTCCTAGCCCCGTCTCCCTCTCCTTTGGCCTGTGTTTCATCAGCTGACAATAACACTATCTTAGGAAGTTTATCAGCGTTAAGCTCTATTCGCAGCCTCCTTACGTTGGTTAGGTTGTGGCATTTCTGAGGCACTTAATGAAATGACGTCCCTGGCACATGGCGGGAACTGCAGCTGGGCGTTGAGAATGGAGGTGTAGCTCAGTGAAAATGAACCTGCATTATATGGTTAAATATATTCAGTTACTCGCTCATTGCCAAGCAATGTCAGTGACATCAGCTTTGTTTTGAAGGTTCTTGGCATCTGTTAGAAGGGCAAATCACTCATTTTGTTTGTACAAGCCAATTAATCCGCTAATATATAAAAATACCCCTTTTTGGGGGTCCCTGCCAGCCAATGTCAGGGTGTAGAAATACGTAAAATGATCGGTGATTTATAGGCATCCAATTTTAAAAGTTTTCAAGTACGATGTGAGCCTTGTCGATAAAATAAAAAATAAAATAGTGTGTAGATCTCTCTATTAGCACGCGGTCAAAACCAGCCTAATGAAAAATTGGGGAGCAAATCAGAATTTGAGGTGACCTTTTTCGAAAGAGATTTATGAAAAATGTGTGGCGTTTGACCATATTTCTTTCCGTTAAAAGATCGGGCAAAAGAAGTACCTTAACCTCCATGGGAGAAATTTCCCGAAATCACGGTGGTATTGTATAATTAACACAAAATGTTAATAGGCCCAAAATAAGAATAAAACAATTTCCTAGAACATACTGTTTTGTGCCAAGCCTCACACAAGCAGATCCATGAAATGCACCATCAATGTTAACTTATTTTAGGGGGTAGGGTGGATAGAGGGAGAGGAAATATATGTATTGTATAATATTGAACAGTAACTTGCTCATAAACTACGCCGAGGACAAAATGGGTGTTTTGCTTGAATCTTATTTCAAATTTATACCGAGGATAGAATTTGTCTATTAAAAGCACACTGTAGAATAGACCGCAAAACTTTTCTATCGCACAGGTTTGTCTCATTTATCTTAGATGAGAATCCGGCAACAATAAAAAGGCAGCTGTCAAATACGGTCCTCGGAGGAAAGTTTACTACTTAAGTGATCTGGTCTGTTGGGTAATGCAAAACGGAGTGAGCGGGAAATACCTGGATAGGAATCGTCAGCCAACTTAACTCGTTCTAAATAA
Organism: Ellobium chinense; assembly: GCA_033807755.1. Lineage (NCBI taxonomy): Eukaryota > Metazoa > Mollusca > Gastropoda > Ellobiida > Ellobiidae > Ellobium > Ellobium chinense. The sequence continues at coordinate 96,084 of JAWQUT010000979.1, forward strand.
GCACATAATTTGTTTTTGAGATCTTTCAGATTACGGCACATTGTTATGTAGGCAAGACAGATTTTATACAGACTTGCAGTTTTGTGCAGCACTCATTCCAGATAGCGATATCATGCCCACGTTACAGAATCAAACTTCATACCATAGTGTATGTCATTGCTTCGTTATATTTCGTGACGATAATGTCAGTAAAATTAATTTTATCGTCCTGCATTGTCAAGAAACAACAGGTGAAATGAGAAGGTTTTTTCTCTTCATTTTTAATTTTCTCGCACCGAGATGGACTTCTACAGTTTTCTCTGCAATATCTAGTTAATATGGAAATGCTAGCGTTACTCTTTCAGTGAAGAAAGATTTGGGGTTTTTTTTTCCGTCATTTCTCTTGAGGAAGTTAAGGATTTTTTTCTGCTCCCATGGAACATTTTATCAAAATACATTTTATTGAAATCGATAAAATTTGCACGTATAGTTCGGAAATTTTGATCTTTTGAGTCCTTATTTGTAATTATTATTGTAGCGACAGATATGCGAATTATGATACAAAGAATGAACTCTTTACAGCCAGCACATTTACACTGTTAAAAAATAATATATCCATCTTCAAAGACGGTGAGGTGCGTGGTTCCGGTACAGCATCACAAACACAAATACCGTACTAACCAATTTAAAGAAATCGGATGCGCCTTCTCATTAACGCCAGTTTTGTTCTTAACCTAATACATCTTACTATGGCAAGATATTACACGAAATTTAATGTTAGTCATAGCCTAGAACATTCTTAGGGATTATGCAAAGTTTGCTTAATGTGTAATATGGTAGAGCCATCCCCAGTTCGTAATAAGCGTGCCTGAATGTCTTTACATGCGTGAACTTTCTGAAAAGGTGAAAGGAGAAAGTGGGAGGGGGTGGTTAAGTGGGGCGCTTATACATCAGAGACTCTACTATATTTCCGACAGTGCTAAAGGAAAACGTCGGGAATTCATTTCAAGCATCATAATTATTCGCCGCATCCGATTTCATTTTTGCATACTTTCTTTTTATCAGCACCAAGTGAGCTCATGCATGCCTCTGCACCATTACTAATACTGTTTGATTTGCATGCCGGCCGGCAAGTTTGTATTTGTGATGCCATACAGAAACATTGCACTTTATTGCCTATTTGCACACTATGTGAGTTGATAGGGTTGGAGTGGAAAGACTGGGTCGATGGTGATAATTAGTATACACATTCTCTCTGTTAACGTTAATAGGACAAACTGTTCCCTCAACAGGGCATCCCTGTCGCTACATATTAGTCATTTTAAGGCATTGAAAGTGAACAATCAATTTGGATCCCGGCTTATATTTTTTCACACCTTTTATTCCAGCGTTTATATCATAAGTCTCCCCACTTCTCCCCCCCCCCCCCCCCCCCCNTCCCCTGCCAACACCACTATCCCACACCCCGCCAAGACTAAACAAATGCTTTAAACATTTCAACTTTAAAAACTGGTTGCTATCATTCACATTAAGGAAGCCATTCACGTTACAGTAGACGTTTGTTAACGCTATATGTTCCATCTGTCACTGCAAACACTACAAAACAAGTTATATATATATTAAGTGATGTCGGTATCTGAACAAAGCTGCACAATGTCAGCAAAAATGTTTAGATATTTCTGAGATGCGTGAAGGAAACGGTATGATGTAGTGTCAAGTTTGGAACGTCTGTTCATCTTATTGTATTTCCGGCAGAGCAGACCTTGCAAAACCCAGTCAGGAATTTAATAAAGCTCTTTTGCAATTTCTTGAACCAGTACGAATCTCCCCGATATGAGCACCCATTTTGTCCTCGGCAGCTGATAACCATGAACATGGCATGTATTGGGCCCTAATGTAAAACTATTGTACCATAACGAAGCTTAATATCTGTAAATAGGCCAAATCACAATGTACAACGCTATTAATCAGTTGATATATAAAATCCCCGTTTTTGGGGCCCTGCCGGACAATGTCAGGATGCAGAAATATTTTAACCTGTGATTTCGATAAAGCATTCAGATTTTCAGGTGCAATTTGAGCCTTATAAAAGTAGTGTTAGGCCCATGTATTAGCATGCGTCAAAACTAGCCTAATGAAAAATTAGGGACAAAGTCTGACGGCGAGGTGAGTATGATTTTGTGAAATTTTGGGCGTTGTTCACCCCCCGCCCCCCCCCCNNNNCCGCCCCCCCCCCTCCCCCAATGTATCCCCTTAAGAAAAGGCTTTATAAAGTACTTTAATCAGAATGGGAAATTCCGAAATCAAAACATTAGTAGGACACATTTCATTTATACGCCCGATAAAAGACAAATAGGTGCCAATAACTTTTAAGGAGGCCCTAGATTTTGTAAAATTTCATTGAGATGCTACATATTCCTGTGGACACGCCACCGCCTTTCTACTGCCACCCTAGATGACGTCCGTAAAAGTTTGAAAGCGCTGTGTATTCCTGTAAATAGTTTAAAACTGTCCGAATAGAAAGCTGTCCGCTAGATATGCCTAAAAAAGTCGCTTCCTTTGCCATGGCACTGAAAGGTTTTGAATGCATTCGCGCCACGCGAGCTAGGCTGCCAGATTGTGCTAGATTTATTCACGTATGCGAGTTTAAACTGTTTGAGCCAGTAAAGCTACTAGAGTGAGAAACTTCCTCAAGGTCTGTTTGAGATATCGCATCATTCTACAAGGCTGCGGATAGGGCTATTTCATATGCAGTCATTCAAAAAAAAATATATATATATAAATTGGGACAGCAATTCAGTTATGGTCGGGAGATGTGCACCATTGCTTTTATAACCAGTTACAACTTTTCGATTTTGTAAGTCAGGTCACTCCACATTCATGGTTTCAAACGCCTTTGACCTGTAGCCCGTTTTGCGTAATGTCAGTTCCTGACGTCGTTAAGTTCTCACTCCACAGGATCGGATCGTCTTGGTAGACCCTTTAAACATTCTCTGCTTAAGACACGGCAGTCTCGTCTGAGGATTAGATACTGTTTACTGATTGGTTTTAAAGCCATATTCTAAAGCCACAAGCTTTCTTGCCTCATAAAAAAAAGTCTTAGCTTCAGGAAAGGGTGTAATGATCTCACGCCCTTCCTTCTATTTACCACACAGAAAGAACGCAGATAGTGGTGGTTGTAAATGGAGGGGAGGAGGAATGGAGAATGCTGTTGTGGAAAATGAAATGTTTGACAAATGGGGAAAAGCCGAGTTTTCTAACATGCTATGGTTTCTTCTCGGATGCTTATTTCGATATGCTTATCTGACCCTATGTTCTATTCTCTTCTCACAAGGAGCATTTACTCTTTGCGGCATGAAACCATGTGGCTCTCGTCCAGTGCTATGGATCTCGTAGATATCTGGGGCCCACTCTCTGGGACTTAATTTATAGGGCCCAAATTTCTGTGGCCCAATATCTAGGGCCCAAATTTATCTCAGAGAGTCATTTTTGTAAAGACTTTTTTGTTTTGACTGAAGTATTTTTCCGGCATTTACCGAATTTTAATTAGGGTCTTCGTAGTTTTTTAATCACGCTAATTGAAATAAAGAAATAAGAATGGTGACATTTCTCACGAATGACTGTTTGCGCACAAGCGCACACACATTGCAGTGAAAAGACCAAGAAGTTTTGTGTAAATCCGGGATAGGTTACAACAAAGATGCCAGGTCCACAACACAGTTCCCCTGTAATCAGTTACTCTTGATTATAACGATCCTTATAATGAAATCTTATAATGACCCATTCCTTAAGATTCGCATCAATGAATTTCCCTATCGGTGCGAGGAGTCTTGCCATGGGCTCTTTGTAAGGCATAGTTATTCCGTGGAAGTAAATACAGTGATAGTGGGAATTCAAAAGTCGCGCAGCCAATGCCATTAAAATTTATCTTAACTCTTATTTGATGTAGACCAGATAGACCTCTTTTTTTTTTCAAAGGAATAAATTATATTGCTGTTTGGGGTTAGCTAAACTAGATACACTTTAGCCATGTCAGGTGACTCTTGAGCGCCTGCCGCGGTCATTTAACTTCCAGGACTATCATTTGCTGAGCTATCGTGGTTTTATTAGTCTACAAGTTGCTGCATCTTATTTCAGTATCAACATTATCAATACCTCATAATTTCTCTTCTCAGTCAAAGCAATCCTATTTGTACTTCAGTTAGAAATGCCTAAATAAGGGGGTATAAAATAGCATGATTGAATTTTCGGAAGGCATTCGGATAGTTAGTTTAATCAATAAGCTATATGTAATAGTAGCAGGCCTAAATCAGCACATTCAAAACATGTCCTAAATAAATAGATCTCGTCTTAATTTGTTTTGCCAAGCATGAATCTTACTTTTCTTTTCTCTTTCTATGGATGCGAGCCTTGGACACTTATGGTGGATCGCCAGGAAGACGCACAGTCATGAAGATACGGTGCAGTGTCAACCACGGATACTGGCCCAGCAAGATCGTGGGATGCAATGGCCCTCATGACGACTTCCTTTAACTTTCAAGCGGAGGAAGCTGAGACATTCTCATCACTGGATTCAGCAGTCTGGCAAAAGATCGTCTTTCAGGGAACGCTGGAGAGAACGGCAGGATCGAGGAACGCTAGAGAGAACGACAGGATCGAGGAACGCTGGAGAGAACGACAGGATCGAGGAACGCTGGAGAGAACGACAGGATCAACTAACGCTAGAAAGAATGGCAGAACCAGCTATGAAGTTATTACTGGACTTAATTGACATTATTAGCAAATGGACAGATGATCTACCATGCCCAGCAATACTAGATATTGTTCGTACAGTATCAATCAACAATGGCAGAAAGGTTGTAGTGATTTGAAATATACCCATCAAACATTTACGAAAATGTAAAGATAATAGTGTTTTGTTTAAAATATACATTACTACTAAAACTAATTTAAGGGTCATTTCCTCAATATATTCAATCGCTAACACTGAGAAATAAGTTGTACATATTTAGTCTGTGTTGGATATCCGAAGTTCACTGCAATTTACATTAATCAGTTTGCGTTTTTTCTCAAAAACAATCCATTCTGAACAGATGAACTCTCGAAATCGTGTTTTTACTGTTGAGGTAGATTCTGTCCGAAATTGCCTCGGCATTAATCTTTCTTAGATAGTTAGGAAGAATAACTTTCCATTTGTTCTAATTTCTATGTTAAATTAATGACCCTTGAATTCTTTTTGAATAGTTTGTCACGTGTTCTTTATACACTGTTTTGTTCACTTTGTAAGATTTAAAGCAAAATGTCATTTAATTGTGAGAGGTTTGAAAATGTAATAGCGCCCTGGCGATGTAAATGAGTTCTTAGAAACCA